>CAUYRT010083993.1:0-41328 GCA_963574885.1 Lepilemur ruficaudatus | reverse complement strand
GATTTCCCAAAATATATTACCACTCAAGTAGACTTATCTTGTTACATTCAAAAACCTACTCTGTCAAAGTAGTCCAGAGAACATACATAGTGCACCAACTGTATCTACGTACAACCAACACTCCATTTTAAGTGTACAATTAAATGATTTTCAGTGAATTTACCGAGGTGTACAGTTAATCACATGAATCAGTTTTTGAGGAATTCCTTTCCCGTATTGAGAACCCTAATTCCGCTCCCCAACTACTTTTCAAGCATATCCCACCCCTCCACAGTGTCCCCCCACATCACTCAGACTTGGGTCCATCCCCCACCCTCCAATTCCCCAGTGTTCACTCCCACCCTTTGAGCACCATAATTTTTTCTCTATAAGGAAAAGATAAGACAGACTTCTATCTGTTAAGTGCTATATACTATCTCTTTTCATCAAAATTAAAAGGAGTGATTTCCTCCTTTTACATCTAATAATGGAATTTCATACTTACTCCTTCTTTTGCATTCCTTTTTCTCAGTATCCTGGGTGTTTTGAGCAAAAGAATCGTAAAAATTAATGCATGTTTATAAATATTGCATCAATCACAAGGAAGACAAAGGAAAGAGAAAGAAAAAAGAAAGCCAAGGTAGCACACAAATAGTAAATGTAGGAAGTGACTACACCTGGAGGACTATGGTGGGGTTGGCAAATTATGCCTTGTTGGCCAAATCCAGTTAGCTGCCTACCTTTCAAGTCAAAATAAGTACGATGTTTGCATTTTGAAATTTTTATATAAGTGCCTATATACTATTTCAATTTTGCTTTTGGATGTCAGAAGCTAAATATTTACTACATGAGCTTCTACTAAAAATTTTGTCGACCCCTTAACTAGGGTAAGAAAGAAAAGAGGTTGGTGTTACAGTATTTAGAATCTAGGAGAACAGGTTCCAAAGAGCTGGATCTTTCACACCTCTATTAAAATTTGAAGGATTTGCATTCAGGTTGGTTCTGTAAATGCTGAAAGAAGGTAAAGACTAGAACCAGCTGTGGGTGCCAGGTTGCAGGGCCATCGGTGGGGCTATGCTAAGAGCAATGGTATGCAATCAGGTAAGCCTTACTCCTTGCCTTCTGCCTTCAATAACCCGTTATTTCTCCCTGTCAGTAGTTTGCAGAGCCCCAACTCTAGCTTTGTGATGCTTGGACCTTTGAATATTTGGAGCTGAAAGACTAGTGCTTATTAACCAAGGTGGTGTTACAGATGGGTGTGAACTATTTATCAGGTAAGAGCTATGTTTTTGGGTAAGGTGGTATAACTTTCAAGGCAGAGAGGAGTAACAAAGATATTCTTAAATGAAAATACTGAAAAATGCATGAATCTATTAAGTATGCTTTGCTTCTCTCTACTCTCATTCTTGGGTGTGCATCTGCTCTCATGTACAATTACTGGCACCTTAAGGATTACTTGGATTCTTTTACACAGGGTGAGACCTATTAGCTTTCCACGTGGCATTTTTGCATAGGTGCACAGAGTGACAGCAAGCTTAAGGGAACGCTAACTGCCCCTGTGTTAGGAACAGATTATCTCCATTCCTTGTCTCCCAAGTCCTTCATGTGAGGCAATTAAATTAAGTACTGATTATCATGATAACCCAGGGTCTTACTTTCAGAAATGTAAGAAACATAAGATACACATTTAAATTAATGGAACCAACCACCAACTCCTCTTTTCTAATCCCCATGAGTCATAAATTAGTACAGTCCCCTGGCTTTGTCCTCTATTTGTCACTGGATTTTGACTGAGTACAGTGTTCTCTGAACTGAACTGATTAACTTTTGTAAAAATTTGCACAATTTGAGTCTTACATACATTATGATAAATAAATTTCTTGCTGGGGGGCAGACATGGTGTTAGTGAGTCAAAAATAGGAGGGTCAGATTGTTTAAAAAGTACGCAAAGAGGCATGTATTATTCCACCAGGAATGCCATAACAAAGTACCAAAGACCAGATGGTTTAAAAAACAGAAATGTATTTTCTTGCATTTCTTGAGACTGGAAGGAAGTCCAAGATCAAGGCGAAAATAGGGTTGGTGTCTGGTAAAATCTCTCTTCAGGATTTGCAGATGGCAGCCTCCTCCCTGCCTGCTCATATGACCTCTTCTTTATGCATGGGGAGAAAGTGAGTGAGCTCTCTGGTGTCTATTTTTATAAGAACACCAATCTTATGCGATCAGGGCTCCACTTTTATGACCTCATTTAACCTTAATTAATTCGTTAGAGTCCTCATCTCCAAATATGACCAAACTGCAGGTTAAGGCTTCAACGTATTCATGTTTAGGGGACACATTCAGTCCAGAACAAAGTTGATGGTCGTGGTAGGAGGGAAGATGTACCTTTCTTTTAAATCTCTCTTACAAGCAAAACAAGAGGTTACTTGATAATGGTCTTTGTTTGCTTCTTTAGGTCTCTGGCTAGGTAGCATAAAAACATTTTTCAATCTTTCTGTTCACTTGCAGGAATTGTAGAGAGTGACTCAATTAAGTCTAAAATAATGTCTTAGCTCAGGCTGCTATAACAAAGTACCACAGGCTAGGTAGCTTATAAAAAACAGAAATGTGTTCGTTGCAGTTCTTGAGGCTGGAAGTCTGCATGGCCAGCCTGGTTAGGTTCTGGCAAGGGCCCTTCTCTGAACTGTACACTACCAACTTCTCTTTGTATCCTCACATGGTGGAAAGAGGGCTAGAGAGCTCTTTGCAGTCCTCTTATAAGGACACTAATGTCATTCATAAGGGCTGCACCCTGATGACGTAATTACCTTGCAAAGGCTGTAACTCCTAATACCAGCACACTGAGGGGTAGGATATCAACTACAAAATTGGTGGGGCGGAGGGGATGGTTCACAAACATTTAGTCCATAACAAGTAACATGAGCACACAAGACCAGGAAGTGCCCACATCACAATAGACACAAGCATTAACTGAAAGTGTGCATTTTTACTTTAAGAAAAACATTGCTTGTCCTGTGTTTGCACTTGTGACATTCATCCTTGTACTGGACCAACACAAAGGACATTTTCTATGCTTAAAATATTTTTATATGTAACTTATGGCATAATTTCTGTAAGGTTAACTGGCAGTTGAATGTTGCAGAACACAAAAGGAAATATCCAGTGAAATGCAGCAATTAAAGTAACAGGTTCATTTGTATGCTAAGCAGCTCCTGTGCAGTAGAAGGTTATTTTGCTTAACAAAGTACCAAAATATATTAACAGACTGTAAACTTTCTCTCCTTTTCATATCCATGAAGGGTAAAACACAGGCAAAAAATACACTGAACTTTTAGAAAGAAATCCCCTATACAGATAGATTGAAAAATAGGTCATAGAGGCATCAGGGATCTTACCTTAAAAGTAATTTCAGTAAACCAGATATGAATTAATGAACCAGAATTGCAGCAGTGAGATTGCATAGGAAAGGATGAATATGAAATACATTTAGAAAAAAGAATGTAGGCACACGGTTCAATGATTACTTTATGTAGTGTTGAGCCAACCAGTTAGACACTTTGATTTTTAGTTTTCTTTAAATGTAGTTAATAAAAGGTCCCTTAGGTTTCTAGTGAGGCTTGAATGAGATAATGTAGACAATGATGCCCTTAATCAGTAAGGCAGTATACAAAATATTTATTCTTTAATGATATTTCAAAATGGACCTTACAGAGTCCCAAGGGAGGGAGATAATAAACAAATAACTTCATAAGTAATCATTTTATTACAGCTGTTATATGTGTTTCAAAGTAAAATGTTATATCATTGTAGCAGTTTATAACTAGGATACTTGGCTTAGCCTAAGGGAGCAGTTATTAAGTAACTAATAGAAACTCACAGAATTTCACTACAATTGTAGGTAAAATTAACTGGCAATATAATTAGATTATTTTTCCTTTTTGATTCTCCTTATAGTGTAAAGACAGAATACAAGCCTGTTTTCATGTTTCTGACATGTATAAGATTTCTTATATAAAACATCTTCATTGAAATATTATTGCAAGATCTTTTTAGATAATATTCAAATATAAAATACTATAGAATAATGGAGGTTAATTTTAAACTTGTATGTTCCGATAAACCTTTATTTCCACCATATATTTAGGTCTTTTATTCATTTTTCCATGAGTGTTTATGTTAAAATAATTTTAAAATACGTATGTGTTTGCATATTCATGAGTGAGATATAGGGAAAAATAACAAAAAGTTTCAAATAATTCTCATCTTTGGCATTATTTTGAATATGTAGAATGCGCAAGGGTACAATAATAACACAACTTTTTCCCTTCACATTGTCCAAATCAACCCATTCTGCAGGTCTAATTTGCCCTTGCACTTGAATAAAATTTAATAAATTTTCCAAGACTTTCTATTGGCAGTCTTAAATAACAAATATTCAGATCACTTTAGTCACTAAAAAGTCATAATTCAATGATCTGACGATGAGTCTAGTGTATAGTCACATCTCTGACTCTTGTATAATCACATCATCTTCATTACAAATTCAAGTTACTCTTCCCCTCAGTCCAGGCTGCTGCTTATACAGAAGTCCGAAGTAGGGAGAGAAAGTGTGATTACTTTTCTTCTGTTAAGCAGTGTTGCTTTTCTTCTACACCCGAGTTCACGCCTACTATTTCCACCTCATTTTCTTATTCTTCCAGAGTTGGAGTGAGGAGAGGTAGGGAGGAGAAGTGAAAGTCAGGAAATAGTTTATTTAAATGACATTGATATGGACTTGTGTTTGCTTCTTACAGCCAATGATGATATTTAGAACAAAATTTCTACTTGGATTGAATTTGTTGACTTTTCAGAGGCTTTCCATTACTATAGATCTGTAATTCCTTAACATTTCTCTCCTCCATCTGGGTGCGTAGCACTCTGGTCTCAACTTCTGGTTTACAATATTCGACTCCACATGGATGTTCTCTTCGTTTCATCAGGTAACTGTCCTGCAAAACGTCCCTTTAAAGAAGATCTGGATAAGTTTTCTTTGTTACCTAGATCTAAAAGGGATATATCTGTATCCTTTGCCCAGACATCCTCTGAATGTCAAGACCATTTTGTAGATCGCCATCTCACCTCAGTCAATCACATGGTCAGCCAGTCATCTTCTCAGGCTTTTAGGCTTCTCTAGGCATGTGTGTGGAGCTAGCCACTGTGCTCCCTCTCCCCCAAGATGTCAAGGGAAACAGGCTGAGCTCTCTTCATGATCTCTTGAAACTCCTCTTACTGGGTTGAAAATGAAATGGAAGCTTTATCTTCTATTTCAATTGCCAAGACAGGAGTCAAACCCACATTGTACTAGAAATTTCCTCTAAAAACATTATCTCCCCATTTGCCTCTTTGACTTTATCACTTGTATACGCTCAAGGAGATGAGAGCAAAAAAAAAAAAAAAGTTGTTAAATTAATTTTTGACCACTTTTTTGCTCATCCTTTCCCAAGTGGTCTGGCAACTCACAGGCATAGGATGTTATAACATCACAGCTCTATTGTCCCCATGAAACACCTGGAATTAAGTCTTTTAATAATCCCATTTGGTATCCCAGTATAATATGCAAGTATAATATCCTAGTATTATAAGCAAAATGACAGAGTACCATAGACAATTAATTCATACAAAGACATTAAATCATTTTTAGTATTTTCTTAAGTTAGCTTGTTTATTAATTTCCTGCCAGGAAATCACTGCCCCAAACAATGTATATAATCCTGATATGTCTTTATTAACTCTATTTTACTGACAGCTGGATGAATGGAAGAATTTTTTTTATTATTATTCCAGGACATAGAGAACTGATTTAAGTATTTTGAAATGAAATGCACTGTATAATTGTGTATGAAATACATCATTTCAGAATTAGTTTATCTTTTCAAGAGTTTTCTTGGGTTGCACAATTGATCATACATATTTCATACTATTTTAGATTTGTACATTTTTGTATTTGGTATAATTTAGTTCCAACTGTGTTAGAAAATGAATACCAAATACTATCTGGAGGCAAACTGAGGGGAAAAGTGCTTTATCTGGTAAACTGAAATGTTAGGTCATTAATCATATACTTCCTCATCATGTCTTTTTCTTTTCCAAGACAGATTATTTGCATTCAAATCATGCAAGGAGGCTTATAAGTCACAGGCATGTCTAAAGTGAGAACGCTAGGCATATTTAATATTTGTTTAAGTTCTTTCAGTCTTCATTCTATCCTCCTTCTGGCTTGATTTCATTACTCTAGGGGCTAGAAAATTACTAGAAAAAAAATAAGAAAAATAACATTTCTCAAATTCCTTGGAAGCGAAGGTTCTTCGGGTAGATGCCCTCATGTGAGACTGGCAGACAGAAGAAAGAAGTGTGATCAAATGGACAGGCATGGAAAATTTGTGTCTTTTGGTTCTTCCTCTTCTGAAACATCTGTGATGGATACTCTAGCATTTGGATCTTTATTGTCAGAGTCAATTACTGCCAGATGGGCTATAGCACAAGTATTATAACAATGCTGTTAGTGTTTCTTCTGGCTATTTCTTGCTATGTATAATCCAAATCTTATTCTTTGGTTTATTTTTTTAAATAAAATTCTCATTTTATTACATTAACAAGAACGGATTCTATTTTCTCTAGCAGTGATAGCAGGCATCAAGTACAACACTAAAGCCCCAGGATAATGTAAATGAGGAATTGGTGGTTTTTACCCTGAATGAATTTAAAGCCTGTGAAGTTCTGTTTAAAATTAGAGGAGGGACCATAGTGTCAACAGACTTGCTTAAAATTTTTTTGATGTCACCTGGAAAGATGAGAGGAAGGTGTTAAATCTTTTGTAGACAGAATAGCTAACTATTATATGACAGTTCAAGGGTCAATGGAAATTAAAGACCATGGGGTGAGCTGATTCTTTCTAATTAGGTAAGACAATGAAATGAAAATTTAAGATTTTAAATAATCAGTTCATGTCTTTGTCAGAGAATCATGAAGCCTCTATTATTTCTTAAAAAGTACCTTATATCCTGTAGCTGCAGGTGATTTAATGGAAATTTGGGTTTAAAATTCACATCCTTGCGAAGTCAAAGATAAAACATTGGTTAAGACAATGTGTGAAACTTGAGAGAATTTGGATGTCTCTGAGTAATGAGAACTCAATCCCATTGAAACGTCCTTGTCATCAGGAGTAGTACATTTCACCACTTCCTAATACATTGAGGCACTATTTACCTTTTATGAAAACACACCAGGGATACAGGGAAAGCTGTAGTAAGAGGGAAGTTTATGTAGATGCCTACATTAAAAAAGGAAAAAGTCTCAAATAAACAACTTAACTTTACACCTCAAGCAACTCAAAAAAGAACAGGTTAATCCTCAAATTAGTAAAAGGAAGGAAATAATAAAGATTAGAGCATAAATAAATTAAATAGAAAATATAAAAACAATAGAAAAATCAGTAAAACAGAGTCCATTTTCTGAAAATACAAAAAAAAAATAGAAAAACAGTTAGTTAGCTAAAGAAAAAATAGAGAAGACTGAAAAAAAAAAAAAGAATGAGATCTTGCCTTTTGCCACAATGTGAATGATATCGTGCTAAGTGAAAGAAGCCAGGCACAGAAAGAAAAATATTGCATGATCTCGCTTACATGTGAAAACAAAACAACGGTTACCAGGGCAATATAAGGGGGAGGACATGGAGAGATGTATATCAGAGGATATAAAGTAGCAGATGCATAGGATAAACCAGTTTAGAGATCTAATGTACAACATGAAGACTATAGGTTACAGAATTGTACTATATATGGGATTCATGCTAAATGAGCAGATTTTAATGGCTGTTGCCATACAAAAAAATGGGGAACTATGTAAGATAATGGGTATATTAATTTATTTCACTATAATAATCTTTTTGCTATTTATAACTATAACACCATGCTATACAATTTAATTATATATAAAACATTTATTTAAAAAAATCATTGCCTTTTTCATTTCTAGTTTTCTATTTTTTTCTGGTAGGGTGGTAAGTATAATGCTAGTTAATTCATCATGGTTGGAAATGTAAGTCACCATCGTTTTTAAATCAGTTTTGCTGTTAGTGAGGGTTATCCATCTTGTTTTTCTTCAATTTTTTTTTATTTTTGCCGTTTGTTCTTCTTTACAATCCCAGAATCAACTTGCCAATGTTTCAAACATCCCTCCTGATCTTCTTATTAAATTTATACATTAATATGAGAGAGTGCTGAGTTTTTAATGATATTGAATCTTCTGTTTGCAAAATGCTATTTATCTTCTCATATTTCAGATTTCCTTACTGTCTTAGTTATAGTTTTCTACTTTTTATCCATATAGGTCTTGTTCATATTGTTTTAGCATTATTAGTTTCTTTATATTTCTGTTGCTATTATTATATTTACTTCTTTACAGTGTCTTTTCTAAATCTGTTTCTATAATATTAAAAAAGCATTTTATTTTTGTATAGTGGTTTTATTGTCAGAAATATACTAAATCTTTTTATTTATTAAAAGTGTATCTCATTGATGTCTTTTTTCCATTGTAATACCTACATCTTTTAAGCATACATTTATATCTGAGTGAGTGTGTGTATATTCTACTGCATTACCTAGGTCTGCTAATGTGGTGAAATAGAAGAGCTAATACCAAGCAGCATCCATTTATCACTTTATATTAAGGAAAACACATTTATTTTTCACCATTAAATATTATGTTGCTTAAAGTTTCTGGTAGAAAGCACTTATAAGAAATTATTTGGGTTTTTTTTGGTTTTCAACACTAGTGGCTATAAGATATTTCAAATTAATTGCTGTATTCACTGAGATTATCATATAGTTTCATCATTTAATCTGTTAATGTGATTACCTTTCTATTTTCCAATGTTAATATCTCCATTCCTAAAATGTGCCTCACTTAATCATAATGCAAAATTTAAGATGTTGGAGGATTTATTATTGCATCGTATTCATTAGATTAGCCTATAATTACACGGACTGTCTTTGCTAGGTTTGGTTTCAAGATTATATTTGTCTTTCAAATGGATTGGGAAGAATTCCTTTTTAAAATGTTTTTTTCTGTAGGGATAATTTATAAAGATATGTATAACCTGTTTAAGAAAGTTGGGAAGAACTGACATTTAAAACTAAAGGGCCTTTCATGTGTGTATTATCTTCTATTGTTGCAAATGTTTACAAGTTATTTTAATTATGTGTTCTATTTCTGTTCACATCTGCTTGGTATCCTGTATCTTCTTAGAAAATGACTCAAATTTTCAATTTTATTGGCATACCTTTTTATTTTAAATGTGAAGTTTATATTCTATATCTCTAGACATTCCTGATTTTGCATATGTTATATTCTCATAATTACACATCTTTAAATCGATTTTGACAAAAGTTTATTATTGATTTTCTACTAACTTTAAGTGTGTACTATATTAATTTCTGTGATTATCTTAATTTTTTGTTTCATTTACTGTCTTTTAGTTTGATGCATTGTTTATTATTGTTGTTGTTTTGAGTTGGATCCTCAGACGACCATTCTAGGTGTTTCAAAGAAATATTTAATTAAATAATTAGTGTTATCTTACCAATTATAATTTCACTTTTCCTTTAATATCAATTATCCTAAGTTTTTCCTTTACATTCCTCAGAGTTCAACATTGGATTTTAGTTGATGTTTGATTATATTTTATCTATAATTTTTAGGTGATTAGTAGCAAATGCAAATGGGGCTTCAGTTTAGTTGGCTCACATATTGCCAGAGATATAAGTCTCAATTTACATTTTAACCCTTTCCAATTTATGCTTCTCCCATTACAATTCAACCTATATGGTTCGTGTCTAATAGACATTGTTATTTCTTCAACAATATTCAACAGAACCTTAAAACATTCTATTTCCATTTCTCAGAAGACTTACTGCTCTTGGTTTCCATGACAACACATCATTTGGTTTGCCTTGTGCCTAACTATCCTGTCCTTCTCAACCCTCCTTCTGCCTCTACTCTTTATACCTGTGTATGTAATTGCTCTTCAGCAGTTGGTGTTAAGGCATTTTCCCATCTCTTGCTATATTTATTTTTAATTGTTTGTCTATTCAAATGACTCAAAATATATCTGCTAATGATTCCTAAATTCCTCAATGTACCTCTAGGCAAATCCTGTATTCTGAGTGGAGACTCATCAAGCAAATACCTCCCTTGAAATTGTCAATAGGATGTCTACTGTAATGCTGCCCATGCCAGATGACTCACCACTTTTCTTTTTCCCCCCTACATGATGCTTTCATCTGTTCTTTATTCTTGAAGTTTAGTGAATTTTCCAAAGTGTATCTTGGTTCTGTTATATATGTACTTTTCTTTTTTCTTTTCCTTTTTTTTTTTCTTTTTTGCCATTAGGCAAGTAATACCTTGCTTTGGTCCACATAATCTTGTATTAAGTTGCTCATATCAGAAAAGCCTCCTTCAATTATAAAGTAAATGGCTTTAAATCTATATATAAAAAAAATCCTGTCACTTTACACAGAGGTGCTTATATAACACAAGCGTGGTTAATTGCTTGGCAGAAAAAACACAAATCATCTGCTCTGGCTCTCATGGTTTAAAGACAAGGACTTTTGCTCATTTTCTAAGAGTACATGGGCTATTACAGTAGAACTATTGGAACATTCTAAGCCATGTTTTTTTTTGGTGGAAACTGTTAGAATGCTGTAAGAATGATTATCCCCATTCAAAAGTAAGATGTTATATATGAAGGAAATAACACTAAAATTCAGTGCTAGAATATTAAAAATAGTATTCTAGTCATTCGAAAGCTGAACACCTTGCTAAGTCTAAAATTTCAGTCAAATTCCTACAACGTAATCGCAGACCTTTTACAAGAGTCTCATTTGAACTAATCCATTATCCTTGTCCAAATTAGCCCAATTGTTTATAGGTATTAAATGCACTACAAAGCCTAACATGTTTGCTATGCTCCATAATCATAACACCTGTTAAACAGCCTACCGCAGCTGTACTTTTAGCAGATTACAGGCCATTAGGCAAGTTATACAGTACCTTCTTTTTATAACCTAATTTCTCTTCTTTTGCATGCAACTTTCTGGATCATAAAATGAGAACTTTTTTCACAGCCCTTCACTGATTGAGATGAGGAGAGTGGTTTTAAAATTATTGGGATGCTTAGATACAATTTGCAAATGCTATAGTAAAATGCAGTAATAAAATATTTCATTAACTTTTAATCCAATTTAAGATTGTTTTCTTCCCCTTGGGACTGAATGTCTTTAGATTTATCACGCTCTTTTTGGAACAATTTCTTAAAGAAAAGTTAAGAGTAAAACTATGTAGTCAGGAAACACAAAAGCCTATATTAAAAGATTTTTTTCAAGGTCCAGACAGTTGCCAAATGGAAGAAACATCTGGCATCCATTTTATTCCCTCATTAATTTTTTAAGCATTTGCAGGTTGTCTAAATCATCAAAACCCTCCTGTGTATGCAAACACATACACAAAAAATTACCTTTAGAGCAATAAAGAATATAAAATAGATGAGGCAATTTATTCACTTATTCAAGATTCAGTAGGATTCCAGAAGCTTTATACATTCTGCTTGGTTCTAGCAATAAAACAGTGAGAAAATCTAATGTAACTAACTTTGTTCCTGTTCTCATGGAGCTTACAGTTTCCTGGGGAAGACAGACGTTAACTAAATGAATCAGAAAATCAAATAGCCACAATGCTATATACATGCACACTCTATATAAGTGTGTGTGTGTGTGTGTGTGTGTGTGTAATCAAACTGTGAAGTAGAAATGTTTACATATGTACAAACACACACCCCCAAATTAAGAGTATCACAGTGTCCTGTGGCTCACCATAACCCTGATGAAGTGACATTTTCAAGGAAATTTATTTTTGAATAGCTGACATTAGGGATGGGTAGGTGGGAGAGGAAATACAGGATTTTTCCAATGAGAAGACCAACAGTGGCAGATTCTGTGGTAAGGGCTGCACAGGGAGCATTTGGAAAATTGAGAGAAGGCCAGTATGACTGCAGGACAGAAACTAGCGGGAAGATTGCACTGGATGACTGGCAGAGATTTTCAGTGACTAGCTCATTTAGCACTTTGTAATCAGAATTGGTTTTGTTCTTTATCCTAGGTGCAAAGGAAAACCAGCCAGTGCTTTTAAACAAGGGAGTCAGATGATCAAATTTGCATTCAACATTCCTTTGGCTTCTATATGGAAAATGGAAATAGAGAAAGAGAGACAGTAGTGTGTAATAATTATGTACAATCATGGAACCAGGTCACAGAAAATCTCATTCTGCTATAAAGTTCAAGTTAAGGAATTGATTCTTATTTCACTCTCCCTGGAGTTTTCGTACTATTTTTTTTTTTTTTTTTTTGAGACAAGAGTCTCACTCTGTAGTCCCAGGTAGAGTGCAGTGGCCTCATCATAGCTCACTGCAACCTCAAATTCCTGGGCTCAAGCAATCCTCCTGCCTCAGCCTCCTGAGTAGCTGGACTGGAGGCACATACCACCATTCTAAGCTAACTTTTTCTATTTTTGGTTGAGACAGGGTCTCACTCTTGCTAAGGCTGGTTTCCAACTCCTGACCTCAAATGATCTTCCCGCCTCAGTCTCCCAGAGTGCTAGGATTACAGATGTGAGCCACTATGCCCAGCCTCATACTATTTTTAAGGTAGATTTACATGACTCTTCCATTGAAATAAAACAATGAAGACCCATTGGAAAATGGCACTGTGGAAGAGAATAAGAATGCAAATCATCTGAGAGCATTTACAACATAATATAACATTTGGGGTATTTAAGATGTCAATAATTAACATCAATCTTCCTTCCTGGGTTTGAAACTTATTGAGAGACTGACAAAGGAGACTGGCAGGAGGTGATCAAGATGCTATCTTTATTAATATGTAAAAGTATATAGGGAGGTCATGGCTTAGATCTGGCCAAATGGAGGTCTAAGGAAACTAGGGAAACTAGTCAAAAGTGAATAACCATGCTCAGTTAAAGGCAAGGCTGGTCTGGACATGTAAAAGTTAAAATGCTGAGGTAGCAAGAATGCATGCTCTCTATACAAGAACAAACGCAGCAATAGGAAATGGTTGAATCATGCTTCTGTAGTGTTTTTCTGTCAAACTTGTCTACCTGATGAGATAACAATTCTAATGCAGCTCTCAATATTGGGGGGAAAAATGGAAAGTTAAGTTTCTACCTAACATTTTTGTCTTTTTCCTGACTCACTGGCTTAATTATTGACTGCGGTCTGGTTCTCTCCCTCTGTAAATATCAGCAGTTTCTTAGAGAAGTCCTCACTTTCCTAAAAACAAGTAAGCCCTCCTTAGGGTAGAGAAGTGTGAGTGTGAGCAACATAAATTTTGCTTTCAGAGGTTAAGAAGGGGTTTTGAAGAATAATTATTTATTCAAATTAATTTTAAAACAAAATGATGAAATATCATTCATACTCTGTTTCTTTGTCCAAATTATACCCGATCATAATATTGTCCCGTATAGCTCATCAAAGATTCTAGAATGACACTAAAAGATGGCATAAAGATTTCAATAATATTACAAAATGCCAACAATATGGTGATAACCAAAATTTGACTCTTTCCTGATAAAATCCCTAGGGGAAAAATACAACTACAGTAGTCTCCCCATATCTACAGGGAAAACATGCCAAAGCCCCAGTGGATGCCTGAAAACTCCAAGAGTATTGAGCCCCATATATACCCTGTACTATGTCTTTTCCCATATATACATACCTATGATACAGTTTAATTTATAAATTAGGCACAGTAAGAGATTAGCAACAATAAATAGAACAATTATAACAATATGCTGTAATAAAATTTATGTGAACGTGGCCTGTCCCTCTCTCAAAATATCTTCATATTTTCAGCTGTGGTTAACCAGCTGTAACTGAAACTGTGGAAAGCAAAACTGAGGATAAGGGGTGACTACTGTATGAAAATTACATTCCCATGTAAATTAAAATCCAAAGACAAGAGATTATGTTCAAAATAAAATGATTTTATGGTGGCAGGTTAAAAATACACATTCTTAAATTCTTATTTACTGTAAGTTAAAATAAAATCTAAAGAAATTTAAATTTCCCTAATTTCTTATTATGCTGAGTTATATCCAAAGCAACGCCTGGTTGAAATTAAGTTTGCTTTAACTAGTATGATCTGCATTTACCAAGAAAAATCCTAACATTCCTTTAGAGCCTCAAATGTTTTAATGTCTCAATGTAAATTTTCAAAATCCCTACATTTAACTCCAAAGGGTTAAAAGAACATGTAATTATGAGAAGACAAGTTCCTTACCAACTCAATTTATTTTTGAAATGTCATTCCTCAACCAATAATACACTTTTCCAGGGAACAATTACTTTTGAAACATAGAACACTGTCAAAGCCCATACTAAAGACTCAGTAGTAACTGAATGGTGAAGGGCAGGCAATGTCAATCTAGAGGATCTCAGCCCCAACGAATGCCAGATAACCAACATCTGAACAGAAACTTAGTCTGTGTTTCGGAGCCTTATCATCCCAAGAGCCTATTGAAGAGCAATATTTTGCCATGTACTGTCTAAAGCATTGCTGTTTTGAACATTCTCGTTTGGTTTTCCTTTCTCCTTTTCCTATTTTTTTTTTTTTTAATGGAGCTCACTTCTTAAGTTCTCCCTCCCTCCTTTTTGATGTGGGCTAGTGCTGTTTACCAAAATCAAAAGTGAAAAGGGAGTTCTTAATTTCTCCATTTAATAGAATGTTGAATGTGAGAAAACCAAAGTATAGTGTCCTGGAATTAGACACTTGAACTCAACTTTCGTATCACTTCTCTATGACTTATTTTGTTGAATGTATTATGGTGAAATTGAAGGAATCCATCAAGAAAATAATTTATATTTTCTTGATTTTTCGTATTTGAAAATAAGAGAATTTAGCAATTTTAACAATGTACACTCAATTACCTGGCCATAATGCTGACATTGGGAGAATTTAAATGAGGAGAACCTTGTATATTATATTTCTGCAGTTTACAGATGATTTTGATCTTTTTAATTTATAAAATTTCAGCATGACTTTCAGTTTTACTCTGCTGAAAATGTATGATTTGCAATTTTTTCTCTCACTCCAGAGATTTGTTTCTTTCATTTAATAAACCATGGAAGTTTTGAGGGTAGCATGATACATGTATATCTATATATGAGGAAGATGAAAAAGTTTAGGTATAGATGAAGAGGGAGAAATTTAAAAAGGCAAGGAAGAAGAAAAAAATAAGGAAAAAAATCCCAGGGAAATAAAAGAAGCAAGTAGGGGAAGAAACTACACATGTAATATTTCAGCCTAATTTTATTATGTTAGGGCAGAGAATACATCTTTATCTTTAAATTTTATAGTAACCAGCATCATACCTTGCCCATGAATATGTAGGAAGGAAGGTGGGAAGGTAGGCAGGCATGAGGGCTTAATGACTGGAAGGCTTTGTTATGTCAACTTACATATGTTTCTATTTTACTATAATGCACTTTGAATATGCTTTTTAGCTGCCTCTAAACTCATTCATATGAACACTAAATCTTCTTATAAAAATGGGACTATATTACAAAGTATCAGGATTCTGGTTAAGAATTTATAGTTTCTTATCTCCACTATGTTAATGTGGTATACAGGGGAAATGACTTAGGAAAAAATAAGTTTAAAAATTAATATGAACATATCTCCAATATATTGGCTTCTATTGTCATTCTTCAATAAAATAAACTTGGGGATATGACTAATTCTAGAGGTAGGGCAGGGAATATGCATGATGAACCTGGAGCACACTTTCACGCCAGAAAGGAAGTGTTCATAAAACAAAAGGATGCGGGTTTTCAAAGGAACATGGGAGCAAACTAAAAGAGTTGCCCATTGCCAAAGCTCTAACAACCTGAGCAAAATATAAGTAATGTACTATTAAATTATAACCCCAAGTAGGAAATAAATATCCATTAGTCAAAATCGATATAAATGTATGATTGAACAAATGAATAAATGGGGAATAGATAAATTTCCTATACCATAGAATCCCAAATATTTATGTAGATACTGATGCCTCAAGAAGGTGAAACATAACATCCTTCCAATGAGTACATTATAATAAGAAGGGGAAAATTTAGTGTTCATTGGAGAAACACAGGAAATACTGTCTTTGCCATGTAATCAATGGTAACAATAATCAATTAAATAATCATGTTGATAATATATAACCTCCATAAAATGTGATGAGAATGGCACTTTAACTCTTTGATCTTTCTCTCAAAACCAATAACCACTGTCTGGTCACAAGAAAAATTTCAGACAATACAGTATTGAGAAACATTTTAAAATACCTGAGCAGTAGTCTTCAGAACTTTCAAGGTCATCAAAAACATGAATGTCAGAAAATGTCACAGTCTAGAGGAGCCCAAGGACACATGACTACTAAATAAGATGTGGATCCTGGATGAAATATCCTGGGAAAGAAAATGTACATTAAGTACAAAACAAAAAATAAAGCCAAATAATTAAAATAAAATAAAATAAAATAAAATAAAATAAAATAAAATAAAATATGTGCTTTGGTTAATAATGTATGAATATTGATTCATTAGCTGGTATAAATGTACCATTATGTATGGAAGATATTAATAATAGAAGTGGGTATAGGTTATAAGAGGGCTCTCTGTAATATATTTGCAACTTTTCTATAAATCTAAAAGTATTCTAATATAAATTTTTACATTAAAAACTCTTATAGTGATGTGTAATACTGTGTTTTCTTTATTCTAAATATATGCCTTAAGGAAACTAGATATAGTTTTCCAAATGTTATTCCTTTTTAGTATATGTGCTGCTGAAGCGAGCACAAAATGTTATTTTTTTTATAAGTGTAATCCTAAAAGTAGCATAGTATACCTGTGCTTATAATTGCTGTTTTGTTGTTATAGCTATCCCTCTTAAGCAGGTCATATGGTTTTTTGAGGTTTAATTAGATAATTAGTCATTTTTTAATCTTATGGTGTTTTTAAATAGCTGTTTTCCAAACACATCTTGATAAAGACAATGTGAAAATAGACTATTAAAATATTGAAATGAGTTATCCCTTGTTTATTATTGCAGTATTTAGATTGCTCTGGGCTATCATGTCTTCTTTGGCAGTCATTCCAATGTTCAATACATAAAACTCTATTAGCTTCAAAAGCATCAAAAACTAATTAAGAAAGGAGCAACATAATAACACTGATTTTTCTTCTTGTGATGAAGAAAACAAAACTAACAAATAAAAAAGAAGCATTTCTATAGGTTTTGGGCAAATAATCTCCTCCAAAGCTCCATAGGCACCTAAAGATATGTCTCACATCTATACATCTGTTCATTGCTCTAGAGAGCATAAACATTTTTGTGGATAATTTTATAAAAACAATAAAAGGTCAATGAAATGAAAAGTTGGTTCTTTGAAAAAATAAACAAAATTTGTAAACTACTAGCTAGACTAACTAAGAAAAGAAGATGAAATAACCAAATAAACAAAATGAAGAAATGAAAAAAGGAGATATTGAAACTTATACCAAAACTCAAAAGATCACCGGAGACTATTATAAACAACTGTACCCTGACAAACTAGAAAATCTGGAGAAAATAGACAAATTCCTGGAAACATATGACCTACCAAAATTGAATCAGGAAGAAATAGAACACCCGAAAAGAATAATGAGTTGCTAGATTGAATCAGTAATATTAATAAAAAGTCTTTCAACAACGAAAAGCCCAGGACTGGATTGCTTCACTGTCGAGTTCTACCAAATATACGAAGAAGAACCAACACCAATCCTCCTGAAACTATTCCAAAAAATCTACAAGGAGGTAACTCTCCTTAACTCATTCTATGAGGCCAGCATCACCCTGATACCAAAAGGACACAACAAACAAACAAGCAAGCAAAAAAACCAACCAACCAAACAAACAAAACCTACAGGCCATCATACCTGATGAACACAGACACAAAAACCCTCAACAAAATACTAGAAAACTGAATCCAACAACACATGAAAAAGATAATATGCCACAGTCAGAAGGGACTTATACCAGTGATGCAAGATTCAACATATGCAAATGAATAAACATAATACATCACATCAATAGAATTAAGAATGAAAACTACATGATCATCTCAATAGATGCACAGAGGGCATTTAACAAAATTCA
The DNA here is from genome assembly GCA_963574885.1 of Lepilemur ruficaudatus. Lineage (NCBI taxonomy): Eukaryota > Metazoa > Chordata > Mammalia > Primates > Lepilemuridae > Lepilemur > Lepilemur ruficaudatus. The sequence continues at coordinate 23,059 of CAUYRT010083993.1, read as the reverse complement.
ACATTCTTTTAGGATAAAAACACTCAACAAACTAGATGTGAAATGAATGTACCTCTAACTAATAAAGGCAGTATGCAGGAAACCCACAGCTAATATTATATGGAATGGAGAAAAGTTGAAAGCCTTTCCTCTAAGAATTGTCAAGACATCAGTGTTTACATTTATCACTCCTGCTGGAGTGGTACTGAAAGCCCTAACCAGAGCAATCAGGCAAGAGAAAGAAAGAAAAAAAACATCCAAAATGGAAAAGAGGAACTCAATTGTCCCTCTTTGCCAATGATAAGATCTTATATCTAGAAAAACCTAAAGACTCCATTAAAAGACTCTTACATTTGATAAATAAATTCAGTAAAGTTGCAGAATCCAAAAATCAATGTACAAAAATCAGGAGCACTTCTATACACCAATGATGATAAAGCTGAGAAAGAAATCAAGAAAGTAATCCCATTTAAAATAGCTACGAAAGAAATAAAATACCTAAGACTAAATTTAACCGAGGAGGTAAAGGATCTCATCAAGGAAAACTGCAAAACATAGAAGGAAGAAATTGAAGATGACAAAAAAGAAACGGAAAAACATCCCATGCTCATGGATTAGAAGAATTATTATCATTAAAATGACCATATTGCCCAAAGAAATCTACAGATGACATGCAATCCCTAGCAAAATACCAAGATCATTTTTAACAGAATTTTTTTTTAAATTTAAATTTATATGGAACCAAAAAAGAGCCTGAATAGTCAAAGCAATCCTGAGCAAAGAGAACAAATCTGAAAGCATCACATTTCTGACTTTAAAATATACTACAAGTCTACAGTAAACAAGACAGCATGGTATTGGTATAAAAATAGACAGATAGGCTAATGGAACAGAATAGAGAACCCAGAAATAAAGCCATCTATTTACAGCCAACTGATATTCTGCAAAACTGACAAGAAATCACAGTGGTAAAAAGTCACCCTCATCAATAAATAGTGCTGTGATAATTGGATAGCCACATGCAGAAGAATGAAATTGGACCACTATCTGTCACCACATATGAGAATCATCTCAAAATGAATTAAGGTCTTAAGTGTAAGACCCCAAAACTATAACAATACTACAAGAAAACCTGGGTAGAATTCTCCTGGACATCAATTTAGGTAAACAATTTTTGACTAATATTTCAAAACCATGGGTAACAAAAATGAAAATAGACAAATGAGACTTAGTTAAAATAAAAAAAAAAAAAACCTTTGACACAGCAAAAGAAATAATCAACAGAATGAAGAGCAACCTGCTGAATGGGACAAAATATTTACAAACTGTGTATCCACCAGGGGAAAAATATCCAGAATATACAAGAAACTGACACAACTCAAAAGGAAAAAAACACAAATAATCCCATCAAAAAGTGGGCAAAGGGCATGAAAAGACATTTTTCAAAAGAAGCCACACAAATGGCCGACAGGTATATAAAAAGTACTCAACATGACTAATTATTAGAGAAATAAAAATCAAAACTGCAATGAAATATCACTTTATCTTCACCAAAATGGCTATTATTAAAAACACAAAAAGTAATAGATATTGGCAAGATTGAGGAGATAAAGAATTGCTATACACTCTTAGCGAGAATATAAACTACTTCATCCACTGTGGGTAACAATAAGGAAATTTCTCAAAAGCTAAATATAGAATTATCTTTCAATCTAGCAATCTCACTACTGGATACCTTCCCAAAGGAAAAGAAATCAATATATCAAAGAGATACTTGCACTGGCATGTTTATTGCAGCACCATTCACAAAAGCAAATATATGGAATCAACCTAAGTGTCCATCAATAGAATGCATAAAGAAAATGTTGTATATATACACAACAAAATACCATTCAGCTATAAAAAAATGAAATAATGTCATTTGCAGAAATATGGAGGGAACTAGAGGTCATTATCTTAAGTGATATAAGCCAGGCATAAAAAGAAAAACATTGCATGTTTAGACTTATATGCGGGAGCTAACGTTTGTACACATGGAGCTAGAGAATGGCAAGACAGATGACAGAGAATGAGAAGGACGAGTGTGAGGAAGCAGAGAGGATCAAAAGAAGGAAGTTAAAAGGTGTGAAACTACAGTAAGATAGAAAAATAAATTAAATGTTTGATAGCAGAGTAGGATATGACTACACTTAACAGAAATATATTGTACTCAGGTACCCACTCTAAATACAACGACTGGATCACTATGCATTATATACATGTAACAAAATTTCTCATTTGCTCCATAAAATTGTATAAACACAAAAAAGGAAAATAAAAAATTAAAAAATAAAAACAGTTTTATACAATAAGATGCATATATTAAAGTGCACAATTGAATATGTTTTGATGTGTGTGTGCAAAACCATCACCACAATCAAGATAGTGAACATACTTTCATCATACGAAAGGAATCCCTCCCACTCATCCTTTCCTGTACAATCCTATCCCTAAACAAACAAGCACTGATATTCTTTCTGCAACTACAGATTAGCCTACACTATATATAATTTTATAGAAATAGAATAATACAGTATATTACCTATTTTAATTTGGCTTTTTTATATAGCATTTAGTCTGAGATTCATCCATTTTGTTATATGTATTAATAGTTCATTCCTATTATTGAGTAGTAGTCCATTGTAGAGCTATACCAAATTTGTCTGTACATTCATCTGTTGATGGATATTTGTATTGTCTCCAATTTTTGGCTATTGCAAATAAGTTGATATAAACATTCATTTATGACTTCATATGCATATATATTTCTTTTTCTCATGGGTAAACACCTGTAAAGAAAATGGCTAGATTATAGAGTAGGCATATGTTTAACTTTTAAGAAAGCGCCTATTTTATAAAGTGATTGTATCTCTCTCATTCTCAACAGTAGTATTTATTAAACAGTAAAGAGCATCTAGATTGTATAAAACTATAAGTAATAATGAAAAGATATATATATTAATTATAAAAAGTAGGTAGGCCATATTTCCGTCTATTTAATAAACTCTCAAAATTGACATTTTTAAAGGAAATTTTTTGATTTCTTACTATAAATTCTTAACAACAAAATTTTCTAGTAGCTACAAGTAGTCAAATTAACTTTTCAAAACTCAAAGGTTACCGGATTGGTAGAAAAATTAGGGCATGGGGGTTGGAGTTAATTGTATGATATATTCAGCTATTTGTCAATTACATTAAGAGAAGGTCAAAGTGTCTGCATTTCTGAGATCTATAAAAGTACTTCTCAGATTGAAATTCACTTCTATATATAATATTTCTCATCTGATCACACTATTGATCAATCTGTTTCAATAGGATTATGTGATATAGCAATTACTAGATATTTCTAATACCAAAAAAAGGTAAATATGTATGTGTTTCTCTTTCATTAAATTACCTTAAGGTAAGCATAAGAGAGGACTAATACAATATAAAGTCTAAGAAACTAGACCTACTTCCCTCTCACATGACCTCCCTAAATTACTAAAACCTTGCTATGATTGATTGTGTGAGTACATTCATAGTGAGAGAAGTTCCAATTTTCACCTCAACATTTATATACTATTATTGTTTTAATAGTTTAGTTAAACTCTGCTTTTTATAATTTGAGCAGTTATGAAATTTTCAGAAGGATTAGGGGTCTTAGAATCTGAACTTAGCATTGGTATGGTGAAGCTACATTAGCACATAGCTATAAAAGCATCTGGAATGTTACTCTAATGACTAGTACCACAATTCAGCTTAAACTACTGATGGAATAAAATTTTTTAAACGTCAAAGTAACAATTTAAACATTAACCTGCTGTCATTTGAATTGAAATTACATCTGTTTCCAGCTTTGCAAAGATGTTTGCAACACACAGTCTCATTTTGTAGCATTGTGTTTGTTTCTAGTCTTTTGGTGGATAGTATTTTAAGTAACTTGATGAAATAGAGTGATCTGTGCAAAGTTCTAGTAATGTTTTCCCTAATCAAAGGTGTCTATTTTTGCTCCTGTTATTTTCATAAGAATTGGATTAAAAATGAAAATAAATGGAAATACAAAATTATACAGTGTTTACTATTAATAATTATTCATTTGTGAAAGGCAGAATGTGTAATAGCAGGCATTTAGGGAAGTGAACTATACTTTAGGAAGATAAACTTTAAAAGTAGGATACTTTTAAGTAAGAAAAAGTGGTAGTATTCTTTTGTCTAATATTCTAAAAAAAATTCTAACTTCCAAGGCACATGTATCATTTAATCATTCTATAATGCAGGTGCCTCTTTGCTCAGAAAGCCTTGACCATCACAGAAACATAAAAATATTCAGAGTGTTATCTCCTACACTGTAGATAGGGAGAATTTAAGAAGAACCTAACAATCTCCGTAAATTAAGGGAAAAAAAAAAAAAGACTTGAATTCAGGGAAGATGAGGCACCTTGAATTTGCAGCTCAAATATCCAGATAGGTGGGAGCCGCATGGAGAAAAAAATCCGTCTTCCTCAGGATGCCCTTGACCTGCTGATGAATACTATGAAATACTTGCATAAAGCAGCACTCTATAAAGCCAGGAAGGAATAATCAGAAAACTGTATGCCAAAGCTCATGAAAAGCTAGGAGACATTTGAGTAATGACTAGCTAGAGTGAAGAGTCCTTGTTAAAAATCTGAGGCATTTCACAGAAACTACAGAATGGGTAAACCATAGCAGAAAGTCTGAAACAGACAAACATAAAGGTAACTCCATACCTCAAACAAAAAAGCCTATAATCTACCAGAGAGTAAAATAATTTTATTCATAATAACAAAGTCAAGAAAAATACATCGTTCTTGTCTTGTCAAGCCAAAAGCCAATGAAAAGCTGTCTTCAAATTAATTTTAGAAATTATCAGCACAGAATTCTATGCCAACTAAAAGTATCCTTTAAAAACGAAGGTGAAAAGGATATGTTTTCAGGTTTAAAAAAAGGAAAGAAATATGTCAGCAACAGATCTGAACTATAAAAATGTTGAAACATTTCTGTAGGCTGAAAGAAAATGATAACAAATGCAAATGTGGATTGGCACAAAGAATGAAGAGTGCTAAAAATGATAAATATATGTTAAAGATATTTTCAGTTGGTGTGGAATCTTATGTTGAGAGTTTCTTTAATTTAAAGATTTCTGTTCTTTGGCTTCTGTCTTGGCAAGACAAAAATGTGTACTGTTATAGTCAAAAAGGTTTTACCTCAGAAATGTAAAATTGATTCAACATTAGAAAATTCATCAATGTAATTAAACATCTTAATATAAAAATGAGGAAAAAGTCACATAACCATTGCTATCAAAGTAGAAAAATATTTGACCAAATTTGGCCATGATTTAAGGTAAAGAATCTCAGCAAACTAGCCACAGAAGGCAACTTCCTTGATCTGATAAGTGCCATTTACAAACAGGTAAAAACACCCCCATATGGTTAATACCATACTGAAGGAGCAAGATTTAAAAATCCCTCCACCCCATAAAAAAGAGATAGACAGGGAATAAATAAGAGTGTCCACGCTTACCACTTTCTATTCACTATTTTATTGGAGGCACTAGTAAGTATAATAAAAAAGAGAAAGAAAAATCATACACTTTAGAAAGGAGGAAATATAGCTGTCTTTACTTTTGGAGAATATGATTGAGTATTTGGAAAATCCTAGGGAATCTACAAGAAACCTATTAGAAATAAAAGCATTTTCAAAAATTGTTTTGAGCATAATTTTAATACACACAACAAATTAAATCCCTGTATACTTACATTTGGAAAATAAAAGAATAAGATCATTTTAATACTTCCCAAAATATGAAGCATATGGGGATAAATTTTTAAATATGTACATAATTTGAAAGCTATGAGAATATATATATAGATCTGTATAAAATATTAGATTCTAGAAATAGACCCATCCATATATGGTCAATTGAATTTTTTTACTAAGTGCCAAGGTCATTAAATGTAGAAAGCCTATAGTTTTCAAAAAATTGTGCTGAAACAACTGGATATTCATATGGAAAAATCAGAATAAATCCTTAAAACTTGTTTTAGAGAGAAAACACCATGAATAATAGAACTAAATATTAAAATTAAAACCACAAAAATTAAGAAAAGATGGGAGAAAATCTTTATAAATAAAGATTTCTTAGGAAGCAGAAAGTGTTAAACTTAAAAAAAAAATGGCACTAATTATATAGTTTTGCTTTTCTGAAAACACTTTAGTACCCATTAAGCAATCCATATTTATACCCCACTCCCTACTACTCTTCCCAGCTTTATTTAATCATCATTCTACTCTCTATCTTCACAAGTTTTTTTTATCCTTTAGCTCCCACATATGAGTGAGAACATGTGATATTTGTGTTTCTGTGCCTGGCTTCTTTCACTTAACATAATGTCTTTCAGTTCCATCCATGTTGTTGCAAAGGAGGACAGGATTTCATTCTTTTTTATGGCTGAATAATATTCCATTGTGTATCTATACCACATTTTCTTTATCCGTTCATCTGTTGATGGACACTTAGGTTGATTCCAACTATTGTGAATAGTGCTGCAACAAACAGGGAAGTGCAGTTGATATACTGACTTCCTTTCTTTTGGATACGTACCCAGCAGTGAGATTGTTGAATCATACAGTAGCTCTATTTTTAGTTTTTTTGAGAAACCTCCATACTGTTTTGATAGTGTGGCTATATTAATCCACATTTCTATCAACAGTGTATAAGGGCTCCTCTTCTCTACATCCTTGCCAGCATCCATTATTTCCTGTCTTTTTGATAAAACCTATTTTAACTGAGGTTAGATGAAGTTAATGTGTACAAAAATACATTTAGAAGGAAAAATATCTAGTGTTTGGTAGCACAATAGGATGATTATGGTTAACTATAATTTATTGTATATTTCAAAATAACTAAAAGAGTAGAATTGAATGTTCCTAACACAAAGATAGACTAAACACTTGAGGTGATGGATATCCCAGTTACTCTAATTTGATCATTACATATGATATGCTTGTATCAAAATATCACATGCACCCCATACATATGTATATTATGTATCTATAATATATTTTTTTAAAAAAAATTAATACAAAAATTTAAAAGACACTTTAATGAAAAAAGCAAGCCATAGGCTGAGAGAATACGTTCACAAAACATATAAAGAACTCCAGCAATGTAATAAAAAATATAGGCAATATTTTTTGAACACATGCCTGTCCTTGTTTTCTTCCCTTGGGGACCCAATCGTCAAAAAGTTGCTGTTAGGAACATGGCACGTTACTATTGGCAGGCAGGTGGAGGGTGGAGGGAGAACTACAGATAATTTAATGCTAGCAATTAAATGCTCTGGCACAGAAGTTACTTACATCAATTTTACTTACAACTCATTGGCCAGAATTGGCCATGTGGCCACATCAAACCAACGAGGAGCTAGAAATATAATTCTACCATGTGTTTGGTAGTGGGGGAATACTTGGCAAATGGTAACCACATTGATGAAGGCATCAAGCTAGGTGTTTCTTAATAAATGGCTCTATTAAGTTATATAGTTCAATGAATTTTAATAATCTATTCTAGGATTAATACTCATAATATGCTCTCACCTGAAAGGTTTTGGAAGATGTCTCAGGTTACAGGTTTTGGCCAAGTTCTAATGGTCAATGTAGTTGAGTTTATATTATCAACAGTATGTTCTTTGTTGAAGTTCAGGATTAAATTCTAGCTGATTCAACTCAGGAAGCTAAGCAGGAAAAATATGTTTAAAAACATTATCAGAAGTTAGTCACACACAAGGTTTCATGACTTTAACAGAAGTGGATGAACTCTCATTCTCTGTCCCGCTCCCCGTGGCCTCCACTCTGCAGGCCCACCTGCTCACTGTTATTTGAACAAATATTGCTTTTTATCCCACCAAGCCTTTGTACTTAGTAATTTCTTTCTTTGAGACATTCTTATCCACTCTCACTGCCTGAGAAGCTTTTCCTCCTAGTATTTGCTTCAAGATCATTTCTCATGTACTGCTTTTCCTACTCCTCAGTTAACTCTGCTTTCTCCTTCCTCTGTGTTGTCAGATCCTTTGTGTATAACTAGTGCACAGTGCATCGCTCATTATATTGAACCTGTATTTGCACTTATACCCTTTCTTGATAGTATAACAATTGCCCTAAACTCTTCACAGTTTTGTAATATTCAAGTTCATTTTATCTGTAGTTCTCTTACAACATTAAGCATGATATTTGTTTAAAAATATTTGTTCAAGCAACAAATTGGAAATGACTACAGAGATGAATGAACACACATCAGTTGAAAAATATTTTCCATATTAAGAAAAATAATATAGCAAAAAATCTGAATACTAATTCAAAGCCACGTCTTACTAACTTTATTTTTATATGTTTAGCAGTTTAACTTTAGACAAGACCAAGCTTATTCTTACATGAAGTCTTATAGGTTAACAACAATAAGAAACTTCCCATTTCAGTGGAGAAAGCATAAATAAGAAAATTGAGAAAAAGGAAAGTAATAATCTAGAAAAAATATAAATTAAGGTCTTTCTACCCAAATGCAGAATGATTATGTTATCAACTAATTTCTGTAGGTGAGAGTGGACAACAAGCTCCACTATTTCTAATTTTCAGGTCAATTCAGAGCTTTTCCTGGGAAGAGTTTTGGAACTCTTATGGGCTAAGGTATAAAGAATGTATACTGAGTGTAGGAAGAGTGAAGGAAAACATTTCATGCTGTATAAATATATAGTAGTTAAAGCCCCAAAGAGATTTTAAAAGCATTAACAAATGGTACAAATAGTGTTTGGGAAATCCTGCCAAATACAAGATAAATAATAAATAGGAATTCCTTTAAGCCAAACAAAAGTATCCTAAATTGAGTCCTTCCAAGCTGCTTGGAACACATTTAGAAATGCCTCAAAGAGCAACCTTTCAAAAGTAATTTGCAGACAGAAAATGTAATATCTGACACACATTATTCCCATCTAGGTGGTTGCTTATCTTCACAACAAGCTCTCATTCTTGGAACACAGGATTTTGTATGATATGAAAAGAGATATTAAAGTACTATTTATATGTAATAAGTTGCTATTGTTGCAGTTATTAATATATTTTGATAGAAATTGTGGGCAACATAATTAAAATGTTAAAACTTAAAACATTCTCCTCCTGACAGCTGTTAAGCTTTGCTAGTAAAAATTAATTTTCTGCATAAATGCTGAAATGTGGAATTATACTTTTCTCTTTTGAGAAAAAAGGAACATGAAAACTAGAAAATAATTTTTTGGCAGAATTTCATATTTAAGATATTATGTTTTTCCTATATCATACCCCAGCAAATTTCCAGATAATCCTTTTAAAGTATCTACTTTTAACATTTATTAATACCATATGATTTTCTTTGTTTCTCTATTCATCTGTCAGAGTAAAAGATTCTCTCTCCTTATAAACTAATGATTAATCTTGCCCAGGTGTTGGAGATTATCAAAATACTTCCATCCTTAATACTCTATGTTTACATAATGGTTTAGCATTCCATTGTGCTTATCAGTCAATTCTATGTTTCCCAAATTAATAAAAGAATTAATAAAGTTGTCTTTAATAATTTACTATAGTCAGTGATTTTATAATTTGGATCATTAAAAATTCTAATTAGTTAACAAATAACTAAATAAATTCCAAAATACTTCCTCTTAACTTAGTTTATCAAATAAGGAGGGCAGAATTCACAAATAATTCACAAGTGCTAACTAACCTTTGGAGACCTACCCTCTGCCCAACCATATATAGTGCTTGTTGAAATTTTCATTTAACTCTGAAACACCCCTTGGAAATGTTCTTTCTTCTTAACTTCAGGAAAAAAGCAAAATTTTGACACCCCAAGTCCAGCAGGTAAAATTTAACTCAGTGTCCTGGCTTGACCCAGGTTTCCACCCAAGTTATGCTTTTGACTCTCATACCTACTCATTGCTTTGCCATAAATTAGGCACATATGCTGGATTGAGTAAATGAAGTGTAATGGGATTATTACAGTAAGAAAAATTTGGGGAAAAATCCTGGGAGAAAACAATTCCTGGAGCATGGATAGTCATGGATTTTCTTAGTAGTCAAGAATTGGAACTCCCTGTACACTCCTAGGTTAGTAGTTAGAACTTTAAAAACAAAAATTTATACTCATAGAAAAAGGTTCTCATGTTTTTAAGTCTCTATTTATATCTTTCCAATAATTCTGTGCAGTAGGGATTGCTTGTCACTTTCTAGTCCTGAAAGACAAGGGAGGAAGAACCTTGTATGGGGTGCCCCTCAAACTTTACATTATCAATAATGTGCTTAGAATATTTTATACCACAAATTAGTTACGCAAGAAAAACATCAGGCATTAGAATTATTGTAAGCTTTCTATGGAAGGTAAATAGTATGCTCACTCTTCGTAATGTGTTTGATGAAAGTTGCTAAACATCTCTATTTGTTTATATGCCACTTGGAAATTGAACTATGGCAGGACATCTTAATATAAAATTGGAACATTTTAAGTAGTTACAACACATTCAGTCAAAGAATTGATCTAAAGCTGGCTTTGTTTCTATCAGTTTTATTTAAGGTAAGGGTAATATCAAGGCAACTAGCATTCCCAACTAATTCCTTTTCTGCCTCTTCAACTACACTTTCAAACATTACTGAAAGCTCTGATCAGAGTACACATGATCAGGCATTTGACAGATGCTTGCCTTTTCCAAGGTGAATTGCCTTTATTAAAACTTATTGTGAATGGCATTTTACCCTCAAAGCATGGCATTTTGGAGGTCAAAATAGTACTTCTGTTAAAAATAATATTAGAAAGTGACTCTTTCCAAATAATAAACACCTGCCATTGTACATATAGAAAAAGAAAGTGAAATACTTTTCGTGTCAAAGATTCCATTCTCTTTTTTGGTTTTATAATCAAAACCACCAAGAACCTTACATGTCCGATAAATGGAATAATACTTCATTGTCATGCTTCACATTGCAAACCTTGTATCTCTGTATTTCAAACCATCCCAAGCAGTTGCTGACACATCATTAGTTTTTCTTGTCTAAAGGACGCTGGAGGAGTTTTTATAATTAATTGGAGGAATTTTTATAGTAAATTACAGGCATATTTTGAAAGTATATAATTATTTAATAAAGATAAAAATCATAAGCTTAGACTAAGCAAAAGAAACACAAATACAACATTAAAAAAGATAAAACAAAAATAACAGAGTTTAAGTCGGTGATTGAGCCTGAAAATATCATTCTTTTATAGTAATTTATTTGATATGACATAAGTAATAATTATTGATTTTAGGAAGATTTTTCCACATACATCTGCATACAAAAGCAACAGTAATGAATTTTATATAAAAATCATCATCTTTCCCACATTAATATATACACAAACCATTATTTTCATATACATCTAATTCTCTAAGCCAGGTTTGGTAAATTGTATGGAGGACAGAGGGAAAGAAGGGAAGAAAATATATGGAAACAAGTAAATATAGATTTTTTGCTTTACTTAGAATGGATTCACCAACAAGAGAAAAAAATCAGTCTCAGAAATAACACTTGTTACTCAGCAAACTTGTTAGCAGACATGTACATTTTAGTTGTCATGGTCATGAATTAGTTCCAGAAACATTTATCGAGTATCCATTATATATGTTACTCTCCTTGACTCTGGCAACATACATGGATAAATCATAGTTCTTGATCTAATCAAGTGTTCATGGTCTAATGGGAAAGATAGATTTGCAACCATTTAACTATATTAACATATGCTAGAATGAGAATATAAAAGCATACTGGGGGTACATCTGGAAAATGAAAAGAGATTCATTATCCCTTCTCTACACGGAAGAAGAGCCGAGAACCTCAGTTAAGTACTGGTATCCCTTGGAGGCAATGCATTAAATTGGGTTTTTAAGAAGACTAAATTCTCTAGACAAAGAATCAGATGAGGTCCATTTAGATGGAGAGAAAGCTTATCCAAAGATAGAGAGGTATGACTCATTACACTATTGCTAGAACATGAATGCAAAGAGATAAATGATAGATGAATCTAAAGTAAGCCAAGACATAACCAACGTCCCTTACCTAGAATGTGAGATATCCTGGGCATTAGTCATCTACAGTGGCACATCTTTAACTTGGAGAGTAGCGTGGTATGCAAACTCTATAGCAGAAAGAGAAAACAGCTTGGTAGATACAGCAACTGCAAGAGGAAAGGAGTTTACAGGGATATATTGATAAATATAGGACTCGGTAAATGTTACTTACAGATATTATTCTTTTATTTTATAAACCTCTAAGTCAGAATTCTGAAGATTAGATTTCCATTTGAGAGTCACAGAACTTACTTGAGGCCATGACCAAAGTGAACTCCAACTCTTTCAGTCTTTCTAAGAAACCATCCTTATCCTCTTTTAATCAGTAAGAAACAAAGTCTAACTCTATCACATCAACTAACTTCTCTCTCAAGAGAAATGTATAGCTGTATATAGAAACTGTATATAGAACTGTATGTAGAAGCTGTATATGGAAACTATATACGCAAATTTTGTTCTCCTATCCTTATCTGCATTGCCACCTCCTCCCAGTCTAAGCCATCATTGTTTCCTACAATGAGGTAACTTCCCTGCTTTCTCTGTTGCTTGTGTCTTCCTTCGAAATTGAATCTTCCTATAGTGACCAATATCTCATTAAAACTATATATGATCAAATCATTCCATTGGTTAAATATATTATAGAATACTGATTAAATTCAATAAAATCTCGTTTTCCTTCAATGACCTGTTATGATCATCTATAGGCTCCAAACACATCATTGCTGACTACACATAAGCTTTCCTGCTTCAGATCATTTCTAGAACACATCAAACTTTTTTCCACTTCTGCCTAGAAGGATATTTTTAAAAATGGACTCTTAATGCAAATGTGTCTTGTTCAGATAAAGAAAGCCTAAAACAAAGTCTATATTTTTTGGTACACAGAATATCCTTTCTCTCAGTGATATTTCTCCCACAATATGATTCAGCAATCATTCACAATAAAACTTACTTTACTTTAAGTTATTTTCTAAAGTATACTTTTAAATTTTAAATAAGCTTTTCAAGGAACTTTAGAGGTAAAATCTTGGAAGAAACATAACATTCTATACATCAGCCAATCAACAATATTTTAGTCTTTCAATAAAATAAAATTGTCTAATTTATTCTACTATGAATTTCAGATTTGAGTTTGAGCAAAAAGTAATCATTTTCAGTACAAGACAAAGCTCATGGAAAATGAATAAATTCCTTTTTCTTTTTTCTTATTACATATTTTCGGAAAGAGTTTCAAGTTTTTTGAAAGCATATAAGCAGTTGTGGGCAAACTTCTGGGATTGGTTTAATGGCAACAAAAGATGTTTGTTTAAAAGTACAATGCTTAAAAATGCTATTCATACTCATAAATATTTTTCTTTAAGAAAAATAAAAGATACTTAATGGTAACAAATTATTGGATTTGCTTACGTTCTAAATCATTTAACCTTCTCACAAATGATATACATATTAACAGTTTATCCAGAACTGGGTCCTAAGTAAGATATATTATTATTCCATTCCAAGTATTTATTATGAATATGAAGGTATTTGTTATTTATTATTTTGGCTATTATTTGTTGTTGATATAATAGTAGAATATAATTAAACTTGTTTTTATTGAACAGCTTAAAGTTGTAAAAAGAAAAAAAAAAGGAGGCTAACCACCATAGCATAAATGTTACAGAGTTGAACTGAGAAAGTGTGCTGGTGAAATTAATGTAGGTAATATAAACATTAACCAGGTGGGTAGAGAGAGACATAACTAGATAAATCTATTTGCATAAAAATGAGAGACATTAAAATAAGTTTTACATATGTAAGTGTTCAGATTTGAGTAAAATAATTTGATTAACTATGACTTAATTCATAATTATTACATACATCAGGATAAACTAAAACAAATAATAAAAGGAGCCAGGATTCTACTTAAACAAATAGACTTTGGAGTCAGTTAGGCCTGGTTTGAAATTCTAGTTTGAGCTTTATTTGCTGTATGACCTTGGGAAAACTATTTATCATTTCTAAGATTTGGTTTAGTCATCTGAAAAATGGAGAAAACAATTCTACTTCACTGGATGGTCTCAAAGATTAATGATGCAAGTGCATATAAAATTATTCATATATTTGGTGAAATATATACTAAACTCTCAATAAATGGCAGACATTACATTGTTGTGGATAAATCAAGATCATGCCTTTTAGTGAATCTTCTTAAGGTAGATATGATATTGTGACCTACAGAATAAAAAAGCGTTCACAAAGCTGTGGTTTCACCAGTGTTACATTTTTCTAAGTCCTGAAAAGGCTATAAAATGTAATGTAAAGGATTCATTTATTCCAACTTATGCCCACTTAAAGGAATATACATTCTCACATAAATTAGAGAATAAGAAATAACTTACAAAAACATAACCAACGGTATCTGTAACTAAACATATCAGCTCTCATGCACTTTTCTTCCTACCATATGTAATATATATATATCTTACCATATGTAATAATCAAATATATCTAACCTAGAAGAAAATCCAGCCATAATACAATTTTGAACAAAGTCATACACTGATGGCAAAGAAAGATGGAAGTGTGGTGTGAAGATTAAGAAGGAGGGATTTAACAACAAGAAAACATGATTTATTATATAAAATCAATAGAGAACAAAATGTGAAGGTAATATTGCTACTCGTCAAACAATAAAATATGCGCCATACATATATTTTGCTTCATTAGATTGAATCACTAAATTGTATCAAAATACATGGTCATTTTTATAGTATTTGATAGCTATAAAAGTATGAAATAATTTCACATGTGACAGGTCAGGATAAGTGGGTAGGGAACCTGTGGCCTCGGGGCCACATGTCGCCCCTTCTGGATCCTTGAGTGTGGCCTTTTGACAGAATCCAAACTTCACATAACAAATCCTTTTATTAAAAAGATTTGTTCTGTAAAATTTGGATTCAGTTCAGGGGCTGCACTTGGGGATCTGGAGGGCCACATGTGTCCTCGAGGCTGCATGTTCCCCACACCTTGTAAACGTTAAGCACAAACGAACAACGTTCAAAACATTATGTGTAGTAGTCAACTAAAATTTTTGTATTTTACTGAATTTTGGGGAAAGTCTATGTGAAGTTGATAATAGGAAAGGTATTTTTCTTTTTAAAATCACCATTAATGTTTCCAATAATATTGTTTACAATGAGTTCAATTCAAAGAAAAAAATCACAAAAAATGTATAGAGTATCAAACTATATATACATCTTCCCTTTCTAATTTTCAGGAAATATTTTAATTAATTTTTTAAAAGCAAAAGACCAACACAAGCTATGAGTCTATCAAACACCATTACACTCTCTTTTATGAAATAGATTATGACCTTTAATAATTCTGAACTTTATTAGAACACAGACCAGATAGCTTAATGATAAACAGGTAGATTCTGGAATTAGACTTTTTATGATATATTCTGATTACCACTTACCACGTGATCTTGGACAAGTTGATTACCTCATTTGTAAAATAAGACCCTAAATAGAACTTACCTCATAGACCTAGTAAGAGAATGGAAGGCTTAATGTATGCAAAATATTTAGTATCTTAATCATAGAAAGTGAAAGAAATATTATTCGTTTCTTTAAGTGTTTTTATTACATTGGTGATATAACTTTAAAAAGTGCTTTAGTCCCGTTTCTGCAGAAACATGGATTTCTGAATGAGTATTAATATGAGGATAGAGAAATAATGCATCTAGTTAAGGGAATGCATTTCCAGACGATGGCTTCATACTCCTAGAGACTCAATATTTTTGTTGGACTAAAGTCCTTAGATTGAAGTGATTAAAATTCGATTTTGTTTGGAAGGATGTCCTGATCTCCATGTGCATATAGATAATTAGCCAAGTGAACTAAAGGAATATATTTTGCTCAAGAGCTTGTAAATTGAGTTACTTTCATTTGCCTGCTAAACTAAGCTCAGTGAAGCTTAATGAGCCAACAAATCTGCCAGAAATCTCTGAAATACTAAATGTCTTCAAAAATTACTATTAGATTGTTTAAATGTTGCCATTGTCATTCTAACAGTTGTGAAATACAAAAGGTGATATTGTTTCTAATTACTATGATTAGCTACAGGTCATCTTCCA
Source organism: Lepilemur ruficaudatus (assembly GCA_963574885.1). NCBI lineage: Eukaryota > Metazoa > Chordata > Mammalia > Primates > Lepilemuridae > Lepilemur > Lepilemur ruficaudatus. Next base: position 6,787 of record CAUYRT010083993.1, on the reverse strand, counting down.
TTACAATGGGATTAGTCTGCTTAGGGTGAAAAAAATTTACCTGGAAAGATGCAGAACACTGAACAGTGAATGCAATATCTCTTGGCTATTTTTTCAAATATTTGAATTTTTAGTATAATAAATATTAACAGTAAATTATAACATAAAACTCCAATGAATATACTCTATATTATATTTTTGAAAGTCAAAATTCCATTATCCTTAGAACAATGGATATATAGATGTGCCACAAATAACGGAGAAGCTCCAAAAAGCAGTAAATTTTGCTTTTATTTTATTTGTTTTGACCAAGATGTTCTTAATATTCCCTTCAGCTTATCTAAATTTTGGACAGGTTTCTTCTTGACTATGGACCTCTGATCTCCCCTTTCTTAGAGCATTTACTTTAGAAAATGTTCAGTTGTAAATTCTTGCTCTGCCTTTTTGAGATATAAATCTTCTGCCAGCTTCTTGCCAGTTTTACAACCCAGAAAAGTCTATCTCAAAAACTTGGAGACATCTTTTTGAAATATAAACATCAAGAAAGATATTGCCTTATCTCCCAGTCTCTATAGGAGGGTAAGTGACTAACTTCAATAAGCAAGCAGTAGCAAACACAAATGGCCTAATCACATTGACCATCTTCTCCCTTACATGCTGCAGTAATTTTTTACTAGTTTATTACAGCACTTGAAAACTCTCCTGCCTTTTGTTTCAATAGAGTTGAGTTCAATCTCTCTCCCCTGTTGCAATAGTCTTGAATAAAGTCTTCCTTCCCTGTCTAATTGTCCAGTGAAATTTTTCTTTGACAGTGTGTTTGAGTATTTATTTAAAGTAGCATTTTACTGATATCAAGAGTAAATCAAATCCCAATATAATGAACTGAAAGGATGGTATCTTCATTGTTGCACAATTTTTTTTGATAAAAGTCATAGAAGATATCAATCAAGTCAGATTTTTAAAAGATATGCAGCTTATGATTTTGTGTTTGTACAAACTTTCTTCCACGATTCAAATGAGAAATTTCATGCTTTACCACATTCTCAATTAATTCAATATAGAATAACTAAATTTTATTTGGAAAACTAGAGCTATCAGGAAAGGCTCTAATATTTGAAGATTATGTGTTTTGTACTACTGTGACTTCCAACAACTTTCTGTTATTTTCACATAAGACTATTTGGTGCAGAGAACAAGAAAGAAAATTTTTAGAGCAAAGAGGTCACATGCATACACAGGAAATAGAATCCCATACCTATTCTATTCCATTGTTGTAAACTGGTTTCTTATGCATTAGCTCTCATTGAGAGAGAAAATATGCACACAGTTATATTTTAGTCAGAGTCCATTCAGAAATACAGTTGTCAAAAACGATAGATGCTTTAAAAGGATGGAAAACTAAAGAGCAATTTAGGACAATTGACACCACATTGTCTTTGAAAGGCATCTTTTCTGAAGAGTTAAGGAGCACAACACCTTGAAATTTTTACTTGGCAAAAAGCCAAGACCTACATAGGGAATGTGAAACACTTGGCTACATTTCTAAATATTGCTAATTATCTTGAATGGTTGCAAGAGGGAAAAAAGCAGTTGGAGCCTCTTTTAGAGAGCAGCCAGTTTAGAGAATAGCCTAAAGAAATGTTGCATAGCAATTTGGGACAGGGCAGTCAACATATTAATCTTAGCTTCCTGGTATCGACTTTGTTCACTGTAGACTTATACCATATTTAGCATAATTTCTCATATATGTTTCATGGATGCTGTTGCCTATATATAAAGGAAGAGTTCTTTTTCACATTAATCTCTTACATGGACATTAAAAAATAAAACTAATGGGGAATTATGCTTTAATAAGCATTAGTAAGATGGAATAGTATCATCAATTAGTTTCAATATTTGAGTAAAGCAGGAACTCAGTGGAATGATTTATGGGTTTCATAAACCCTCAGTGATCAAACACAGCTTCCTCCACTATACTACCATCTTGCTGTTCTTATTCATATCTACCTATTATGCACATAATTAGAAAAAAGTTCCAAGTTAGGGAATGAATAAAAGTTATTATTTAATAAATGTTAATATCAACATCACATCTGTTGCTTGGTTGAGACAAAATTGCCTCTGCTAAGAGTTTTGATTAGTCAGATAAAACCATCACTGTCTTAGAAGGAACAGAAGTAATGTTTAAGTATATATGCTAAGAATATTTTATACTTGTAGGGGTTAGACTGTTTGAGAGCAGGGTTACAACTGTCCCTAGCACTGATACACTTTTGGGAATTTGGGTCAGATAAGGAAAGCTGGGAGAAATCTTGCAACAGATGAAGGAAGAAGAGAAATTAGCATGAGGAAAGATGGGCTAACACAGCAAGACCCACTTCAGAGTAGGAAAATATTCCTGTTCATTCTATTGTAACACTGCCATTTCCTTTCCTCTGATGTTCCTTCATGGCTAATTCTCCTCTGCTCTTTCACTTTGGTGACACCTCTTTTCCTGATTTGTAAATGGAATAGAGGCAAATAGAACTTAGGCACAAAAATTTCATAGTTGACACAACTAAAATTACTTAAATCATTGGAAATTATTTAGAATTCTACATTACTTAGATATTAAGCCACTGACATTTACTTCAACAAATTTGTACAAAATTCAATTTTAAAATCCATGTTGTCTCATAACCGTAAAAATGGATAATGTAGAATGCACAGAATAAATCATATATGCTCACTAATTCATTAATCCCTCTTATTTTTTATATATTTCTTCTTCCTTCTATGCACATATCTATTACTCAACTTACATTTTCAAATATAAAAATGGAAAGATAGGAACAATGTCATCTATCGTAACAGATGTCTAAAGCAATTACTCTGGACCAATGGGTGAAAAACAGCCAGAAAGGCAGGGGAAATAAATAACACAGTTATAAGTTAGCATATCTTCAGGAAAAGCAAAGAAAGAAAAAGCTTTTGTATGGAATTTTAAACACTCCTATAATCTATACAATTAGATTTTCCTCTAAGCATATTCTGTAATACTGACTAGGTAAGTTTTGAAAAAGTTATAGAAGTTATAAAAGGAGAGTTAGCACAATTTAGGGCAGACAGTCACTAAAACAATATGTCCTTCTTGAAAATCTTCAGCAGCTGTTTCATCCACTTTCAACCACTGACAGATATTAACTCAAGACTTTTAGTTGTAACTACTATAGTAAAAAGGACTCTGAGGTTAGGACTGGTTGACTTGAAGGAGTGATTTGAAAGACTGCAAGAGAAAGAAGTTAATTTAACATTAAAGTGTGATGTCTCTGATATAATATGCAAAAAAAGTGCCTGTGTTCATGGATTGAAAGAACAACTGAAGAAAATGACTAACAAATTTGGAAAGAGACAGAAAAGACAGAGGTCTTAGCACATATACCACAAGAAATGAAGAGACTCTCTAATAATAGGTAATGCATTTAGAATGCGGAAGTTTTTCGTCAAAGTTTAAAGGGAACTTACAGCAAATTTTCTATTACAAAAGTGTCAGAGACAAAAATATTAAAATAAAGACCCTACTGTGTCAAAAATCAACATTTTATAATATTTCAAAGAGAAGGGTTTTTTGATGTTCCTTAAGGGGTTGGAGACTCACATGAGTTGACAGGTTTCTCATCATGCTTACTGCCACCCTTACAGGCCCTTTCCATGAGAATCTTCTTCAGTGCGCAGCCTCCACCTGAGAAAGCATCACTAAGAAATAAGCCCTTGACTTGTCATAGGTGATTAAATGAAGGCTTGATATCCTCCTACCTGTGGATAACCAAGGCATAGCCTGGGTAGTGGTTAACGGTAATACTACACGTAGAATTATATTTTCAATCAGTGGGTTATAGTCTTCCAGTCAATTAAATACCTTCAGGAATTAGAATTGGAAAATATTTGCAGAGAATCATGGCATTTTGTTACTAACAAGTAAAGACAGTTAAAATAATTTCATAAATTAGTTATTTAACACCCTAGTTCATAAGACATGTGAACATATAAATGTCTAAGAATTAGGAGTCACCCGAAACTGTGGAGCAGTGAACACGTCTGCTGAACAGAATGGTTGTTTTCAATGTTGGCCCCTCACTGTAATCACCTGTGAAGTGTTTTAGAAGTATGATGCCTAATTGCCATCTTCAGAGATGCCGGATTCATTGACTTGGGATGCGACTTGGCATCATATTTGTAAAAACTTTTAAAATAATTCTAATGTGCACGCAAGGCTGAAAATACCTGGAGTAGGGAGTAGGGATTGTAGTGATCATAGCAAGAGAAGCATGAGTAGTAGTAGAAAGTGAATTTGGAGCTGCAGTGGATTTTTCCATCTCCAGTCTCTCTGGGATTGGGAGATACTCACATTTCTTACTGGCATTTGTATATCCTCTCTGTAAACCTCCATGGTGTTAGAAAATCAAATTGAATCTGCACTCCATGTATATAAAAGGCAGACATTCATGTAAATATCTGACATATTATTCTACACATGCTGCATTATTAGCTCATTTAATATAAAAATTGAAGTACAAATCATTTTTATCTTTGTTTTAAAGAACAGGAAACAGACAAAAAGAGGTAAAGTAATTGCCTAAGAATGCAGTTAATAAATAAATTGTGAAGTCAGGATTCAAGTCCATGGACTCCGGATGTAGATCTGAGCTAGATTGATTTTTACAGCGATTTAAACTAATGGCAAGGTTACTCCAAAATTTAAAAACTACTCACCTCAAAATAATCATCTGATATAGAATGGCAAAAAAATTTTAATTGATTTCATTCAATACACACATATTGAACACTTACTATGCAGCAATCATAGAATTAGGCACTGGAGGTACAAAGCATGACGGCAACTCAAGGTGTCCATATTAAAAGAAACTTTTTCAGTTACTGTTAAATTTAAATAAAATTGAAAACATTTAATTCTGTTGGTCCAGGCTCTCTTAAGCAAATGCTTTTAATACATTATCTGTTAAATAGCACAAAACTTTAAGGCAGATACAGTACCCTCTTTATAAAAATGATAAAAGAAAATTTTATAGATAAAATATTTTACTCATTTTTGTGCACATAATAGAGATTACTAGATTCAAACTCATTTCTTACTCTCAAGTCTTTACTCTTTCCATTGTCTGCTGCTAATTCATGGTTCCTGAGCTCAAAAGAAAATTAAAAGGTACTAACAGACAAACTATTTTAATTGAATTAATCTAATATTTAGCAAATGCTCGCCATATGTCAAATGCTGTATGTATTAGTTTTTTAAATCAATGTTATAGCACATTAACCACAAACCTGGTGACTTAAGCAACACGTTTATTATCTTACAGTTCTAGAGGTCAGAAGTCCAATACAGTCTTATGGAGCTAACATCACGTGTTAGCAGAGCTATGTTCCTCCTTGAGGCTCTAGAGGAGAATCTGTCCCTTGCCTTTTTCAGCTTTCAGAGGCTGCCTACATTGCCTTGGCTCATGGCCATATCGCTCCAGCCTCAGCTTCCTTTGACACTTTTGCCTCCCTCTTAGAGGGACCTTTCTAATTATACTCTGTCCACTTGCATAATCCAGGAAAATCTTCCCATTAATCAATCCTTAACTTTATCCTGTATGTAAAAATCCCTTTGACATTTTAAGGCAATATAAATATAAAACAGTCACAGGTTTTGGGAATTAGATTGTAAACTTCTTTGTGGGGTCATTATTTTGCTGATCACACTGTATGAACATCATTGTATTTGATTTTCACAACCTAATGCAGTAGGTGCTATATAATGATAGTGCTAAGGCTTCAAATGTGCAAGGGATTTCCTCAGTTCCTAGAGAGGCAGATTCAAATCCAGAGATCATACTGAGAATCTGTATACCAACCTCCTTTGCAACCTCTGCCATTTGATATTCAATTCTACAACAGATCTTAAAGTTTGCCATCTCTTTGTAAAATACAGTAAGAAAATGAACCATTACCATTAAATATACTTAGGCTTCTAGTACACCAAAAAAATAATTATTAACATCCTATAAAATTTGTGATTTGAAATGAATAATTATATATGCATTTGAGTAATGTATATATGGTTGAAATTATTCATTTGAAACTAGCAATGAACACGAGTATATATGCATTTAAAATTATCTATCAATAACCAGCAAAAATCACAAAGATTTGTTTTCAGATTTCAATGTATTACAATTTTACATAAACACAGGAGAAGATAAATACCACCAGAAAGAAATTATTTTGTGTTCTTTCAGAAAACATTCTGTTTTTATTTCATTAAAGTGAGCAACTTTGGATAATTCACCAGAAAAAAATTAATAATATGCTCAGGTAATATCTTCACATGAAGCCTGGCTTACGTAGAAGCCAGTAGAAGATCAGCAATTTCCTCCATATGAAGCTATTCAATCTGAATAATTTTCACATTAGAAGAGGCTGATTATTTTTGCTTTTGCTTCATGTGAAATCCTACCAAACAATCATTGATATGGAATACTTAACAATAATTTGAGGAAGAAATATGCTAGTGCTTCCTCTATCTTTGCCAGAAAATGTCATTCTAATAATGTGATTGGTACTCTGTTACTATTGCAAAATAAATGCAAGCCAAATCTATAGGAAATTATGAAATTAAATGGTAACATTAAATTAAACAGTTAGCTAAGGTGGAATATGTTTAAAATCATAATTATCTTAAAAAAAACAGATAGAATAACTGAGGAAATCATGAACAAGGCAACTTTTTGCTAAACACTAAGAAGACATCAAGCCTAAATCCTCAACC
>CAUYRT010083992.1:0-23031 GCA_963574885.1 Lepilemur ruficaudatus | reverse complement strand
CTGGGTGGGGCTGTAAGAGTGGCTTTGGATCATACAATTAGAGCTAAAAGGCAAGTTTGGGAAGAACAGGAGAAAGGAAAACTGGGGAACTGTTCCGTAAAATATAAATCTCTTGTACCAGAAGACCGTGAGGCTGAGGCGGGAGAGAATTGGCAAAAGGGGAAGTGTTTTGGGGAAGGTGAGGCCTGAATTGGTTCCCCGTCTCCCACCTGGGACGGCGCCACCTTGGAAGCCTGGACTCCAGCAGGACACAGAGTCCCCAAGGTGTCCCCCGTGAGTGATCAATCTGGGCTTGTGGGGACAAATGCAGGTACAGGTGCACAATCTGGGTGTCACAGCAGTAGCTGCGGCCTCCCCCACCTGCACTGACAAGTAAGTGTCCTGGCCGTGGGGAGCAGCTCGAGGTGGTGGCAGGTGAGGGATTAGCCTAACGGACCCGCTGGGCCTTGCTAAGTTAACACAGGCTCTTTCCCCAGGTCGGGACAAGGTGGCTGTTGGCAGTGGAGTCAGGGGCAGGACCTGGTGCATCCCTCCCCTTGGGGGTGTTAAAATTGAGGCTGTGGCTCACCTAGGCTTTGGGTGTTGGGGAGGAGCAGTCAGTGGACATTGGACAGGGCTGAACTTGACTTTATATCTGTGAATCTTTTTAAGGTATCTGGGATAATATCAAGTATACATGCTACTCCTGCAAAACAAGTAACAAAATTCCAAACCAAACTGGAATAGAACACAAAACCCAACCCTTCTGCATCCAGGCAGCCCAGGAAGCCCCTATTCACTGAGAATGTGTCGCTGGCTGTTAATAGTTGCAATGCCTCTTACTAAGTTCCTGAACATTTTGACACAATTCCTAGATTGTCCTTGAAATAGACCCTGGGACTAGTGACATATCTGAGGTCTTTGGGGAGTGTGAGGAACAAATACAGGATTGGGAGTCAGAGCTGTCGAGTATTTGAAAAGTCAACCTCTCTGAGCTTCAGCATAAAAAGATCTACAAAAGCGGGTGGAACCGTAGTCCCTGCAGAATGGAGATGCTCGGGGCATCCGGTGGGGGGATGTCCACAGAGCTGCTTCCTTCAGCGATGAAGGGCCACCTGCAGTTTCCATGACTGGTGTTTTGAGAGCACCTGCTGCTTCCCAGGAGCTGCTCTCCTGGCGCCTCTGCATGGCACAGCTCGGAAGCCCAGGGCCCTCTGTCTGGTGGAGCCAGGAGCAAGTTTTTCAGGTGGAACCCAGAGGCCAGAACGTGCACATTCCTGGGAGCTGTCGCCAGAGGCCAGAGGTGGAAGGAATTAGAGCAAGCAGCTTGGGGTGGGGACTGCATGGTGAGACGCCAAGTGTAGGGCAGGGAGGATAGAGTGAAGGCCCCATGGCACGTGCAGGCTGGGGACATTTGCCTGCCTCTCATGTGCACTGTGAGGACTGGGGGCCGGCCGTGCAGGTGGGTCCTTGGTTCATGGAGGGGATGGGAAGGAGCTTGCTGAGGAAAGACCAGTGCCTGAGTCGGCAGGGTGGACTCATCTTGCTACTCTGAGGTGCTGGCGGCCTGGGAAAAGGTGCGGTTGGGAGAGAAACTGCTGTGTTGCTAGTGGGGTGCCCCAGCTGCCGCCCCGACTCCCTCTCGGTCTCCCCTAAGCGGCCTGCACGCTGCAGACAAGCCCATACCGGAAAAGCAATGTCCAATTCGGTCACTCTCCCCCTTTGAAAAGCTTTAGGGACTCACCTGAACCCAGACACCTGTCCAGCCCAGGGGCCTCACTTGATCCAGACCCAGCCCATCCTGGGGCCCTGGCTTGGGGGAATCTCCGCCCCTAGACCCCACCCAGTGCCCTGGGCACACCCTGGACCTCAAGGCGCTGCACTATCCAGGCCTCGGAGTTGACCTCAGAGTTTGGACCAAACTACTGTAAGAAAGAAATTTCTTGTTGCTACTCAGTCAAAACACATGCACACACCAGGGAATGAAACCTGAGTGTAATAAAACAGCGTGCACCGTCACTGCAGGGCATGCACTGCTGTGTTCTGGTCTTTACAAAGTGTGGCTGCCACTCATTAAATTGATTTCCCTGCGTCTCTAATGGGTCTCAGTTGGCAACATGAAGAAAACAAAGAGCTGTCTTTTTACAATGTTATTGTACCCAGTTTTCAGATGGGAAAACTGAGACAAAACTGGGGTACATGAGGCCTATCTGTAGGAAAAAGTGATCGCCTGGAGAAAGTACAAAAGGATCATGCTGAGAATGTCCGAGCTGTAGCGCTTTCAGCGTTAGTCCCTCCCCCTGCAGATGAGGAAGCTGAGGCTCAGAAACAGGTGACTTGCTCAAGGTCACTGTGTGTGAGGGATGGGGCTGGCATAAAATGTGTCCCCAGTTCTTCCTGCAGGGTCCCACCATCACAACAGGGATGTGTCTGCTTTGGCCCAGAGAAGCCGGCACCCTCCAGCCTGCTGGGATAGCCCCTTCCCGGTGCCTGGACAGCGTGGATGGATTTCTCAGGGGAGGCGGAGGATGGCCCGTGCACCCTGCCTCCTGCACACCAGGTGAGTCCGGTAGGTGGAGAGCTGTGGGGGTGCGGGCCCTTGCCTGCGGCAGGGCACCTGGGAGGCTGCACCCAGTGCTCTGGAAGAGGATGGGCTGGCACCTGGCTCTGGACAGGAAGCTGGCCTCCCAGCTTGAGCAGCAGCCATCTTGCAGGTGAAGCAGCAATCCGGTCTACATAGGATACGTTCTAGATTACCAGGACGGACGTGGGGGCTGGGAGATGCAGGGAGCAGCCTGTGCCTGACCCGTGTCCCTGCCAGGCTCATTCCTCTGCTGTTCAAGGGGATAGCTCCCAGACTCTCAGGGCTTGGCCGGCTTGCCTGTTACCTTGTGCGGACTGCAGGTCACTCGACTTGCTGCTTGTCCCTCAGGAGGTGGAGGCAGCTGTCCTTGGCTTTGTCAGCCCCCGCCCTGGGATGGGGCACCCCAGCAGGTCCCAGAGCTTACCTGGGGCCACCTGGGAGAACAGCAGGCAGAGCATCACCAGCAGAAGGCAGGGTGTTCGCATGGTGGCGGGCAGGCTGGACCCGGGATCTCAGAGAGGAGGTGAGGCTTCCCCGGAGGCTGAGAGGACAGAGTCGTCCGGAGGCCTGAGTGTCCCTGTATTTATAGGGCTGGAGGATTGTGCAATGTCACAGACAGAGTTGCCAGGAGGTGTCGCAATCCAGAGTGAACTTCTAATAACTAACCCTCCCATGGTTTGCCCTGAGTAGTGTGCAAGTCATGTGGCTGATGGTCTCTGTCTGGCTGCAGCTGGCTTTACTTTTCAGCCTGGGGACCTGGAGTAGGCCCCTCCTGCCAGGTCTGTTTGGTGTGCGAGGCTGGGCAGTCGGATCGGGTCCCCAGGAAAGGTCACTTATGCTGGCTTGGCTCCCGGGGAGGAGAGGACATGGGGCGGCTCTGGGAAGGGGCTGCCAGGCTGGTGCCTGTCTCTTCGGTTTCTGTCCCTGTCGGACGACCCCAGCCTCACCTTCCCCTTAAAACAGCCGTACCGGTTGTACTTCAGCTAACCCCAGGGATGAGTCTGGCTCCTGGGCCCAGGCTGCTTTCTCTGCCTCTCCTTGCGCTGCACTTTCTCTCCGAGTGACCAGCCTTTCTCTTTTCCCACTAGACGTGTGTTCCCTGGAAGTTTCCAGCTGTGGCTCCCCAGAAAGGGAGCCCTAGTGTGGCCCTGGGGGCGGGGACCTGGGTTCCAGACAGGCTGACCCCGCAGAGCGGCAGCTGTCGATCTGGGCTGTTGTGTTGGCTACTCTCTAAGGATCCCTCAGGTTGTCCTTGGTCCTACAGATTGAAACAAGTATTTTATTTGTCACTGATTTTCTTTGCAATTCTCTGAGCGGCTCTCCTGGCGTCTGAGGCAGGGCTGACTTGCAAGCAGCCGAGGCTGCCTGTGGCTGAGCAGGCAAGAGAGGAGCTGGTTAAGAGGACACTGGCAGCTCATGGAACCATCTGGGTGCTAGAGAACCCAGCTGGGGGCTCAGCTTCCGGGAACAATGTCCAACCCTGGCCACTGAGCTGGCCTGAGGGGGACCCTGTGCTGTAGCCACTGTGCATGGGACACCCAGAGCAAACTTACCTGCAGCTACTCCTGCAGCAAGAGCGTGAGTGCAAGCAAAATGCCTTTGTGCACCGCAGGCCGAGTGGCCTGGGCAGGTATTGATGGAGGAAGTAGCCAGGCCTCTGTCGGGGCAGGTTGTGAAAAGACATCTCAGTTGTCAGCACCTGTTGAACACCTGGCTGGAATAAGGATATGGATTTTCTAGGAAGTCCCCCGTGCTCCCATTTGGCCAATGACACAGTGAAAATAAGAGACTGGATTGGGGAGGGAGGGAGAAGTAGCAGGTTATGTCATCCTTATTGGACCTCAGCCCCTCTCTGCCAAGCCTTCACCTGGCATGCCAGGTGGTCCACTGCCAGGTACTGGGTGACTATCTTGCTGAGAGAGCTACAAGAGTCCCAGTTTCTCCACATCTTCCTAATCACTATGCCATATACTTTTGCAGACATCCTGTTTCATTCTTACAATGACCCAGCAAAGCCGGTGACAATGCCCAGTTGCAGAGAACAGTCTAGAGATACAAGACAATCTTTCCAGGATCAGCAGGCAATACAGTGGAGCTACAGGTCTCCTTTAGGCTTTGGAGTTCACTGAGTTAGTGAATTAATGCACGTAAAGCCCTTAGAACAATGTATAGGACGTAGTATAAACTCTCAAAGAATTTGGCTATCATTGTCCTCTGGAAAGCTGAAAGTTTGCTGCCAGATATATATATCCTGCTTAACAGGCATTTTAAAATCAGCTTTAAAAATCTTGTTTTTAATACATTTACCCTAACTTCTTTTTAAAAAAATTTTTTTTAAATTGACAAGTAAAAATTTTTTAAAAAATTTTTTTAAATTGACAAGTAAAAATTGTACATATTTATAGCATGCACCATGATGCTTTAAAACATGTGTAAATTGTGGAATGCCTAAGTCAAACTAATTGCCACAGATACTTTTTTTTTTGGTGGTGAGAACTCTTAAAATCTACTCTGTTAGCAATTTTCAAGTATACAATACATAGTTACTAACTATAGTCATGGTGTTGTACAGTAGTTCTCTTGGGCTTATTCCTGCTGTCTGCCGACATCTTGTATCTTTTAACTATCTCCCCAATCTGCCCCTCACCTCCACCAACTTCTTATGTCGAATTGGAACATGCTTTTCACTAGGGGTTGATGTTGCCTCCCAGGGGACATCTGGAAATGTCTGGAGGGATTTTTGGTTGTCTCAACTTCAGGGAAGATGTGATTGGCATCTAGCAGGTGGAGACTAGGCATCCCTCAATTCCCAGGACAGCCTCCCACGACAAGGGGTTACCTGTGATGACAACAGTGTCAAGGTTGAGAAACCCTGCGAAAGCAGGAAGGTGGTACCTTTGGCTTGATATAATTTATTGTCCTGCTTTTATAGGTGTGATGACCACATAACCTGCTCTCTGTGCCATGGTGCACCTTGGTTCCAGGAGCGTGTACTCCAGTGTAGGATTAATAGAAACAATGGGTCTGTCGGAGGTTTGATCTTATCAAAGATGATTAATAATAGAGCACGCAATGCACAGATTTCTTTCCTTTTGCTCATTCGGCAAAACAGTTGCCGAGCCTCCACTCTGCGCCAGGCTGTGGGTGTGTGGCTGGGATTTCAGAGATGAGAAAACCACAGGCCGCCCAAGACACAGGTGGCAAGGACAGCAAACAAAGCCTGCCCCCCACGGGGAGAGATAAGCCCGGTGGAGGTTAGGTGCAGGATGTTCCCGCTGTACTTTTGAAATTAGGAACAACAGGTTTCACAAACAAAGCTGGTGACAAATTCTCTGTACGTAAATGGGCTGGCTACTGGCAAACTGCAAACTGTTAACAACGAGCTTTTCGTCTAAATAAAGATGCAGTGAAATACTCTTGAATAGCTAAACAAAATTATTGGTTGTTGAAAATCGTATTACTGAAGTTTTCTAGCGCATTTAAATCTAATATCAGTGGTTCCTTATTCGTGGGTATTGACCATGGCCTGCTGTGTGTCTGGGGTCTCTCACTCTTGGATCTGCAGGAGGTGCTGGCCATCTGTCCCCCAGGCCAACACTCCTGTCCCTTCCATGGTGGGCCTGAGTCAGGGTTTGCCACGGTGGTGGACTCCCGCGAGATTTGGAAAGCATTGGTGGAGCGGAGGGTTTCGCAGCCTTCCCAGGAGCAGGCCTCGGCCGTGGGGCGCTCTTGTGGCCGTGGCTGCAGCCTTGCGGACGGCACTCGAGACTTCCTGCTCCCTGGCAGTGGCTCTGCTTTCTGGCGCCATGCAGGTGGATTCACGGGGCAAGGTCCCTTCCTGCCTAGAGCTTTTATTTTATTGGAAGTGGTTAACCTAGTGGGAGAGACAGATGAAAAACCCATGAACTGTATACACGTGTGCGTGTATGTTTGTAAGATGTAGTTTCAGGCAGGGGGAAGTGTATGAAAAAATTAATCAGGATAAGAGGACGGAGGAGAAGTTAGCTTAGAGGGAGGTCAGGGAAGGTATCTTTGAGCGGAGACCTGAGAGCTCTGTGAAGAGTCGAAGGAGAGCTGTTTGATGATCAGCCACCAATATTGTAAACACACATGCACACACATACCAAGCCAGCTGGTGTTCTCTCTCTTCCCCTGTTTTGCCCAAGCTCTCAGGAGTCACTGTGTCTACTGGCCACTGTCCTCCTCCCTGGGGTGCCCTAACGCAGAGCCTGGCAGAGGAGTCTGGAGAGTGGGAGGTGACAAGGTCTGGGGCAGTTGCTACAGAACAGCTTAGGGGACACATTCAAGATGAGACGCAGACTTAGTTGGGAGCCAGGGGCATCAGGGCCCCAGAGGGAAGAGAAACACTGGCTGGATGGAGTTCTTTCCAACCCAGGAGCTCTCTTAACCCTACTCTGCCCCCAGCCCTGACGCAGACCCTCCAAGGACTGGTGTGAGTTAAGGGCTCAAAGCTGCAGCCCTGGGAGCAGAGAGGACTCTTCCTGCTCGCGCCTGCCCAGCCGTCCTGGTTGCACTTGACACAGGCTAGAATTCCTATACTAGGAATCCGTAAGTTTGCAGTGTGTAAAGAATGCCTCCCATCCTTCCTGGTGAATTGCAGCCCACGGGGTGTCCATGAGTGCAGGCAGGTGGGGTCCAGGAACTTCGCCTCCCCAAGTCTCTGTCCCTGCCTGGGTGGCTGAAAGTAGCCACAGCTTCACAGGCGGGTTGTCGTGGACACCAAATGAGCTAGGACCCAGCCTGCCTCCTGTCTTCCTCCCTGTGGCCAGGCTTGTGGCTGTAGCAGCACAAGAATTTCCAGCTTCAGTGTCTGGGGCAGTGAATTCCAGACCCCGTGTGGCTAATTATTAGGCGTGTGACCGTTAGTGCATAACTGAAGTGCCCTCATGGCATTTTCTTTAACCGTAAAACAACACCTGCTCTGCCTAAGATCAGATGGCAAAACCTGGGAAAATGCTTTACTGAATGCAAGTTTGGGGTGATTAGCTCCACTGGGCCTGGGCACACGGCAGCTGCAATGGAAAGCACTTCATGTCTCCCTCCAGCAGGGAACGCGAACTCAGCCCAGGAGCCAGAGAGACTTCTCATCTTAACAGAAAGCTTTCCATGCAGACATGTGGCTGCTCCTGCAAAGCAGGGACAAGGCCCTATTTCTTACACTTTGTGTACTCTTGGCACTTTTCACATAGTAGGTGCTTAATAAGCAAGCACTCAACATGCGTGGCTAAGGGTCAGTGTGCAGCTTAACTGCAGAATGAAAATAATTCTCGGCCAACAGCAGGGTTGAGACATCTGTGCGGCTGGAGCCTGTGGCTACATGGCCCTTGCTCACCCCAGTCATCTGCCCACTCGTGGGTCCCAGGGAGGAGTCCCCTAGACCTGCAGTACCCTCTTCTTCTTAGGCCTCCATTACCCACACAGTCACAAACTGCAAAGACTTCTGCCAAGTCTTCCGGAGCTTGCATACGGCCAAATCCCGCAGGTGCTGGCTCGTGACAGGATCTTTTAGGGGAGTGGCGGAGAGAATGAAGACTCGACGTCTCTTGTCTTTTCCTGCAACACAGCTACTAAAAGTTATTCTAAAGTGGGAGGAGCGTGCTGATGGGAGAGTGAACAGAGGGGCGCCAGGGATCGCTTGTGTTCTGGGTACCTTGAATACCTTTTCCCATTTAATTTCAGAACCCAAGTCCGAACAGCACCAGGTCAAAATAAAGGAAGTGACACATTTCATGAAAGTGGATGGCATGAAATGCGACTGAGAGTCACTTCGTGGAGGCCCATCTTGGAAATTTGAAGGACTTTGGACTGTTCCTTAAGGACAATGGGATGCCACAGAGGTATTGAGAAGGAGGTGACACAATTAGTTTTCATTTCAAAAAGATTCATGGAAAGTGGATTGGGCCAGGGGCAAGGAAGATACAAGGAGACAAATTGGGTGGTTGTTGTGACAAGCCAAGCTGCTGGAGACTTTTTACAAATTTATTTTGTTCACTATTTTTTATCCCCTGAACCTGGAAGAGTGCTTGGCCCAAGGCAGATGCCCAGGACATAGTTAATGAGTCCACATTCGAATGCTGGTTTAGGGGCAGTAGAATGTGGGTCCTTTTTAATGACACATCACACTGCTGACCAAATCTCCCCTTGGAGTTAATATCTCCAGTGGCTCTGGAGGAGGAGGGCCTCTCCTAGGCTTTAGGGCCAACTGACAGAGCACTGTGGAAACCCGGATATCACAGAGCTCAAAGGTGAAGGTGGGGTCACCTGGAATTCTCCTGAACCAGCTGATCAAGATCTACTGGTTGATATTAGAATGTTACCTGTTAACCTTGGCCAGTCTGATGACTGCGTATCCTGTGATTGCCTCTTTGCAATGGATCTCCCAGGTGTTCATTGAGCTTCCTGTACCTGGATATCTAAATTTCTAGCAAGCCCAGGGAAGTTTTCCTCAATTATTCCCTCAAATAGGTTTTCCAACCCTTGCATGTTTTCTTTTTCACCCTCAGGGATGCCTTTGATTCTTGGGCAAAAGACATGAACAGAAGCTTTTCGAAAGAAGATAGACTAATGGCCAATAAACATATGAAAAAAAAAAGCACAATGTCACTAATCATTAGAGAAATGTAAATCAAAACCACAATGAGATATCACCAAACCCCAGATATCACCTAAAACCCAGAATGGCTTTTATCAAAAAGTCTCATAACAATAGATGCTGGTGTGGATGCAGAGAGAAAGGAACCCTTGTACCCTGTTGGCGGGACTGCACACTAGTGCAAACTCTATGGAAAACAGTATGGAGATTCCTCAAAGAACTAAAAGTATATCTACCATTTGATCCAGCAATCCCACTACAGGGTATTTACCCAAAGGGAAAAAAGTCATTTTATCAAAAAGACACTTGTACTAGAATGTTTATAGCAGCACAATTCACCATCTTAAAGATGTGGAATCAACCCAAGTGCTCATCAGTTCGTAGTGGATTAACAAAATGTGGTATATGTACACCATGAAGTACTGCTCATCCATAAAAAATGAATTAATACTTTTTGAAACAATCTGGATGGAAATGGAGACCATCCTCCCAAGTGAAGTATCCCAAGAATGGAAAAACAAACACCACATGTACTCACTATTAAATTGGAACTAACCGATTAGCACTCATGAGCACATATGGTAGTAAAATTCAACAGAAATCGTACAGGGGGGAGAGGGGAGGAGGGGTTGGGTAAAATCATACCTAATGGGTACAATGTACACTATCTGGGTGATGGGCACACTTATAACTTTGGCTCAAGCAGTACAAAAGCAATCCATGTAATCAAGACATTTGCACCCCCATAATATTCTGAAATTAAAAAAAATAGGAAAAAAGAAAGAATGTTACTTGGAGGGATGACTTCACGTGTGCGTTTTCTGTTTTGGGGAAAGGAAGTATATTTGGGAAGGTGCTTCGTCCTTTGTTTGGCTCTGGGAGTCCTGGAAGTCGTCAGGTTTTGAGCAGGTTGCACCCAAGCCACGCTGCATTTTACAGCCAACACGGCTTTAGAAACAGACCAGCCCCACTGCTTCCAAGGCACGTGATCATGGGCCACTTACTTAACCTTTCTATGAGTCAGTTTTTTCTGTCTATAAAATAGAATAATCCTAGTGCCTCTATCGTAGAGTGGTTCTGAGGAATGAATGAGATAATATCTGTGATGCTTTAACCTAAACCTGGCACAAATAAGCACTTCCCTGAACGTTAGGGGTCATTACCTCTGCTGTGATTAAAGTAGAAATGGAAAGAGTAAGACCCACTGGAGCTGGACGTTCCATGGCAGGAATGCTGGGCCCGAGGTTATGAGCACCCCTGGGTGGCCCGTGCTCTCTCTCTGTTGGCTGCATTTGGAATGTCTGCTGCCCACAGGCCAGCCTGAGAGGGAATGGAGCCTCAGCCACGGTGGAAGGACATGCAGAGACAAACTCCAGGTGACAGGTATGAAAGTTGTCTGATGTCTGAAAGCTCTTGCTTGGTGTGCCTGGGTGAGGAATTAAGGGATAAGGTCCTGAGTACCTTCAAGTGAAGCCTTTTCTGCCTTGAGGTGACTGTAATATGATAGGGGTCTCAGAGTACTGGCATAAGCCATGGTCTCCCAGCAGACTTAGACGTGCCACGGAGGCTGGGTGGGTGGTGGAGGGTTTGAGTTGCCCCACAGGAACGAGTCCATGTGTAGTTAAGGGAGAGCTGGAGGCCACATGCTTGGGACAAGGATGGGGGGTCCATGTTGGGTTGGCACGCAGGCTCCGAACACAGATTCTCTGTCCTACTTGGATGTCTCTTTTCTGTCTGTGTGCTCCGCTCGTGGGATTTGCGCGAGAGCCCAGGGAAGGGAAATAGAGCCCCACTTAAAAAAAGGTGAGTCGCTAGATACAGTGAGCACCATGGGGAAGGGGCGTAGCCTCTGGGACAGGGAATCAGCCTCACAACCTGGGCAGACACATCTTCTACTTGTTTATATGGTCAGGGAAACCGCATTATAAAACATAAGCCTGATGCATTCAGGGGTTTTCACCTGGTCTGTTTATTGCAGCGTCCCCAGCTCTGAGAAACTGGCCTAGCTCAAAAAATATTTGTTGAATGAATGAATGCAGATTCACTTCTTCAGCAATCCCTTGTCTTGTGAGAAGGTAGAGGGTGCTGTTTTTAAACTCTTCCCTCTTCAACTCTGCCAAACTCCACCTCTCTTACTGGGTTTAGTTCCATTTCAAGCTGGTGTTTTTTTTTTTTGTTTGTTTCTAAATCGCTTTCTTCTCTGTCATTGGCATGCTATTTGTCCCTGGCTGTTTTACTGTCCTGCAATGTTTTGCCATTGTTTGGTTTGGGACGGATTTGGTACGAGACTGAGTTCTTTGCTGGAGAGACCACGCTTTGGAATCATAGAAGGCACCGAGGAAAAGGAACCGAAGCTCAGAGAAATCAAGTCACACGCGTGCTCCACGGCCCTGTGTGTGTAAGTGGCCCTGCAGCTTCTTTTTGAGGAGACCACTGGATGGTGCGTCCGCGTGCTCTTAGCGCTCCCCCAGACAGAAGCGGGGCGGCCTTCTCTCAGGGGATGTGGCCTCCTTACATACTCAGCTTTCTCAGAGGATGACAACCTTTCCCCAAAACTCATCAGTTCCAACTGACTCACGGTTAAAAGGAACTGGGCGGCGTTTCCCAGAGAACGTGGCGCCTCTCTCTGCATTCCAGGCCTCTGTTGGGAGGGGTCCTTCCAGTGCCTACAACCGGCTCCGTGAACGAAAATGCCTTTTTTGCAGTTCTCTTAGGTTTCAAGTGCCCAGGCCGGTAAGATTTGCCGGCCAGAGCCTTTTAACTTTCTGTTTCACTGATCCACTCCCTTCTGAGTTGCTTTTTCAGAAACGGCGGACCCTCCTTGCAGCCGCGAGATCGCTGCCAGGCCTCACGCCGCCTGCTTGTTCAGAGAAGTCAAGATGAGCAGCGCCCGCCACGGATCCTGCCAGAGGACCCAGGGAGCATCGTCTGCCCCGCTGCACGCATGCGCACAAGGCTAAGATGACGGCCATGAGCACCACCTAGCTCATCACGCGACTGAGGTCTCCGCCCTGGGAGGCGCTGACCCGCCATTTTTCGATCATGCAACGCCTGTGCCGGCACGATGATGCCTCACTGCGCGTGCACGCCCCGCTCTCCGCCCCGAGCGTGCGAAGCTGCTCGCTCACCTCATGCATTATTCACGTCACCTCTAAAAACTCCCTGTCACCTGCCAGTCGGGTGGCGGATTTGAGGCGGTCCTGCAGTCCTCTCCCCTCCTGGCTGACGTCCTCCGCCACGCGCTTCCTTTCTTCTCTGGCGGTCCTCGTGGTCTCGGTAGTTGGCTTTCTGTGCGGCAAGCAGCTGAGCCTAAACAAAACCCCCTTTGCAGGTTCTCTGACGTTTCCTCCACCCAACGCGCAGCGCAGCCGCACAAGGGAATGACCTGTCTCATTCTTTTGGCACTTTGAAAAATTATCCCTGGAATAAACCAGACTGCCAGAGAGACATGCAGGGAGCTATACAGATGACATTAGTGTTCGTCTTTTTCTTTCTATTTATATACGGTCCAAATGAGCTGAACTGCCAGTCTACTTTTGAGTGACATTATGACCGACAGCCTATGACACCCTCTGTGTAATTGCGTGAAGGCTGGCGAGGAGACTGTGCCCATCACTATGCAGTGAACAGCTGGACTTTAAAAAGATGAAAGGTGTTTCCACTCAGGAAGGAGAGAGAAACCAAGCCCCAGTTGTAGGAGAGAGTTTTGTCCTAACTGAATAACTGATTTTTTAAAAAAAAATTTTTTTGGAGTAGGACAACAGGCAACATGAAAGTTGCAGGGAGGAAATGTTTATGTGAGGTTCTGAGCAACAAGTGTGCAGGAGGCGACTAGTCTCTTCTGGGCTCCTGTGCCAATGTGCCCTGTGAGCGCTTGGAGAGAGGATGGACTCTTGCTCCCAGGCAATTTTCCATCTTTCACGCATGGCGGGCATCCTTAATCCATCCCAGCACGGCTGTTTTCTTGAGTGGGGCCTAGGGATTCTTCCCCACGGGGCATTCTCTCCAGCCAGGATGAGCGGGGTAACACGAACCGGGCTGTGACTGAGCGGGAGGGAAATCTGGCCACAGCCTTCCTGTAGGGGCGGCAGCCTGGGCTGTCCAAGATGCAATGATCTCAAGACCTGGGGTCTGGACAGGAAGGAAGCTTTGTCCTCCAGAGAATCAAACAGACCTCAAATGAATAGTTTGAGCTTTGCCTCAACTAGAGGCTGGAATAAAGCACAGATGTGGCATTTTAGCGGTCTCCTGTATCTACAGGGTTCAGTTTTCAAAGCCCATTCACGGACAGTATCTCAATTTTTCTTTGCAACAACTCTCTGAGATGAGAACTACCTTAGATTTTATAGATGAAGAAAGTGAGCTAGAGGAAGTTTTAAGTGGTCTTCCCAGACTATATGGATGGTACGTAGCTGAGGTCGGACCTGTGTACACCAGCCACTGAATGTGGACCACCACACACGGTCACTTAACCAAGCCCACTACCCCTAAGGCAAAGGCCAGAGAAAAAAGCCTTGGAAGAGAAGCTGTAGACAGGAACAGTCTAGAAGGGGACCTTCAACCTGGGCCATGCTGCTCACAGATGTGTTGTTTTTCTTGGCATCGTGGGTCTCTACCCAATGTTGAATTTCATGTTTAATTGTTTATAGTGGACATGTGCTTGTTTAACTGCCTGCTCTCCACCTACATAAACATCCCATAAAGGCAGAGGCTCCTTTTTTCGGGTGGTTGCTTCTCTCTCCCGTCAAAATGTAAGCTCTAGCAGAGCCGGGACCCTAACTGTCTTGTGCGTCCTGTATCCGCAGTGGCGAAGGAAGTGCCTGGTACGTGATCGACCCTTGAAATACTTTTTTAAAATGAGTGAGGAAAAAAAAGCATAGGGTTTTGAGTCGCAATAAAGAGAATAGACAAACAAAGTCTTCAACTTCTCCAGCCCCAGCCCTGGACAGAGATGTTTAGATCCCTAATTTATTTGCATGGTGTGAAATAGGAATCTAATTTTACATTTTCCCAAATGACTACCTAATTGTTCCAGCACCATTTATTAAAAAGTTTATCTTTACCCTGGTGATTTGAAATGCCACCTTTGCTGTACACCTAAATTCCCATCTGTATGTGGGTCTAATTCTAGAGTTTCTATATTGCTGTACTGGTCTGTCTGTCTATTCATACACTAGTACTGCATTGTTTTCATTATAAAGATTTTATAGTGTGTTTTAATGTCTAATAAGGGTCATATTCCTTTGTAATTTTTTCCCCATTTTTTTCAACCTGTCCTTGTCTGTTTGGTTTCTATCTGAACCTTAGTATCAGCTTGTCTAATTTCATAAAATTGTTTATTGGTATTTTATTGAGATTATATTGGATTTGTAAGTTGACTCAGAAAGACCAATATCTTTATACTGTTCAACCACTCTGTCCTGGAGTCAGGGCTGTCGTTCTGTTTGTGACATTCCCACCTCCTGCATGTGGGGATGTTGAAAGTGCTCTTAGGGGACAAGATGGGGACACATACCCTCACTCTGTCTGCAGATGTCACCCCTGAAGGGTGCCACAGTTCCCAGAAGGCAGCTCAGTGTCACTTCTAAGGGCCCCTCCCAGAAGCATGTCCACATCGCTTTTAAGCACTCACCTGGCCATTTTGTAGCTGTGGGCTTTTCTGTCACCCCGACTCAAGCTCTAGGAAGGCGGGAGCTGGCCTCTCGGTCCCAGGAGACTCTGCATTGTCCCTGACATTACAGGGACTCAGCAAACATCTGGCAAGTGATGAGGGAAATGGACACATGACCAGAGAAGCCTGGAGTCTCCTTTTCATGCCCCAAAGTCAGTCAACAAAATGACACAGGACGGATAAGTAAGAAGGTTTCCTCAGTGGCTCCCACAGGAAGCATTTGAGCAGAGGAAGTGCTATTACTCAGACTATATTGACTGTATTTTCTTATTTTCTGAATGCTTGATGCTCCGGAGTTTGGGGTCTTGGTCCTGGAGGGACTTCCCCTCCCAGGGTGAGCTAATTGCCAGAGACAGCAGTCAACACCCCGTGAGCACAACTTTGGTGCCCGATCTAACCAGAGCCCACCCACCCAATCACCTTCTCTGTCAAACCCTCACACACCAGGTGGCTTCCCCCTGCCCTGAATCTCCCCAGAGCCAGGTACCAGACAAATAGGAGCCACTCCCGTAGCCCAGAGCCTGCCACAATTCTCCACGCGCTAGCCCTAAGCTTATGCTGGGTACCTGCGCCACCTGGCCCTTTCCTTCTCGCAGAACCCCAGGTGGGCTCCGGACGAGGGTCTGCTGTCTTCCTCCCACTGCCTCTGGCAACCTCGTCCTCCCCGTGTGGCTCTGCATGGCACCTCCTGTCTCCGGGGATCTGCGAGGATGGACTCTTACTCTGGTGCAGCCTGTCTGTGTGTCTCACCATGCCCGATTGAAACAAAGCCAAACTCATTTTTAGAACACAGACATTGCTCTGATGCTTTTTTGGCTCTTCAGAAAAAATGAATCTGATGAAGCCACACATTTCATATACGTAAGAGGTGGTGATAGACCTCACTGAACCTCTCTCTGTGCAAATAAGCATAAGAATGATTTAGAAATCTTGGCTTAGCCAAAAATGAAAAATGTGTCTGATGGATTTCATGCTGGATGATGGAAAAGCAAAATGATGGTTATGGTTCAAAATTTTCTTGCTGCAGAAGGAAAGAAGTCATGCACAATGTTTATTGGCATTTAACAGGGGCCATTTTTGTTTAATTACAAAGAACAGCAAGTTATTATCGAAATGCAATAGTGATTCTCTATGTTTAATACCTACCGGCACGCTTGTCATGAACAGTGTGTACAGAGATTATTTTTCTTTTCTCTGTGCTATTATTAATATGTTTGTTCTAACTCTATTTATTGAAATGTAATTTTATGTTTGTTGGATCTAATAATAAAAATGGGACTGATTATTTGTAGGCCTTTTAAAAATAGTTGATGGCTTGCGTCCCTCCCCCCCCCAAAAAAAAACAAAGACAAGAAAAGAAAGAGAACAGGTCTTCTAGGAGGGAACATTTAAGGAGCATTGCTTGGAAGGAGGTGGCCCGGGGAGGGGCGATTGTCAGTCTGAGATTGGGTGGGTGCTGCCAGGTCCAGGCAGTAGCCCCTTTTTACGGCTTGTGTCCCTTGGGACTTGGGCCCCTTCGTTCCCCCTGAAAGTGCTTTCTCTTTAGTGGGGGCTACTGAGAAACTCAAATCCTGTCCCTGGGTGTCACGGAAACACCATTGCCACAAGCGAGCAGCCCTGGCTGCCGGGAGCCAGGGCAGAGCTGGGCCACCCCGCCCCGCACTGGTGGGATAGAGACCAGCCCTCCTCTGTCCTGGGCGGGGGGAGGTTTCTCCTCTCTCTGTCACTGTCCTCAAGCCCTAAAAACCCGTGTCCCTTCTGAATAACATGAAACTCCCACAATTATGCCCCCTCCCCCACCCAGAATTCTTACTGACTTTGCAGCATCATTTTGTCAGCACAAGACAAGCTTCTAGTCTTTCTGGAAGCTAGTGTTACAAAAACAATTTTTTCCCTTCCATTTGTCAACTGCAGATGATACTGTAACCTTGACTATGCTCACGTGTATTCAACGGTTGCCCTCCCTGCCGTGTTCCCCCGAGGCGTGAACACGCTCCTGGTTGCTAGTCACTGCTGAGGCCGCGCTGGGGATCCCGCTAACACCAAGTTTTCCTGCTATTTTCACTGTGTGCCTCCTGGCGGGGGGGCGAGCTGGATTCGGTGAGGTGGTCGCCAGAGCTCCTGCTTCTGCTCTCCCCCCTGCCCTGCTCGGCCCCTGATGGCCTCTTTTCTGTTTCTTCTCCTTAGCCCGTCTCATCTCGTGGACGGGGAAGATGGTGAGAACAGTGACAACCCCCTCAGAGGGGGATAAAGCCCCTGAATCCTGCAATGATTTAATTGTCTGCTCACTGGGGTCCTGGTCTGCCCCAGCGACTAGACCCCCAGAGAGCAGCAGGCCCATCTTCAGAAAATAAGAAGCATTTGTTCCCTGAGCTTATTGCATGAAAGCACTGTGTCTTTTCTTTTTTTCAACGTTAAAAAAGTAAATACTCCATTAGTTGGGAAGCAGGAAAATAGAGCAGGGTCCTAATGATCACCATCAGCCTGTGTGACCCAGGACACACACTAAACACACAGACTTGCCGTGACGAAGTCACAGGGAGAGAGGAACATCAGGCCAAGGGCAGCCCTCACCCTCCCAGGCAGATGCTCACCCGCCCTCGCGGCAGGTTGGGCTCTCGCCTCTTCCCACAGACCTATAAACACAGCCGACGCCTCGCTCCGCACACTCGGCTCTGCGCTCCCTGCTCCAGGTGACTCCAACATGAGGACCCTCGCTCTCCTCGCTGCCCTCCTCCTGCTGGCTCTCCAGGCCCAGGCTGGGCCCCTGCAAGAGAGAGACGAGGAGGCCCCAGCACAGGAACAGCCCGGGGCAGAGGACCAGGACATGGCCATCTCCTTTGCAGGGGACGAGATCTCAGCTGTCAGAGCTGCAGGTGAGAGACCCCAACACTGCAGAGCTGGGGCGTCTAGAGAGGAAACCCAGATTCCTCTAGAATCATTCCCAGCAACTGGCTCTGTGTCTTCAGGTGAGGCTTCAGTTTCCTCCTGTGTATAGTGATAAGAAAGAACCATGTGATATGAAGACACTTTTTTACTCTGAAGATTTTTGATTCTATGACAATTATGTGAAATCCGCTAATGTCATAATATGTAGAAACATAGGGGAGTCTCTCTTGCGTGACAGAAGGCAGCCCAGTTTAAAAGAAAGGTATCCTAACGTGGTCCCTTAGAGGAGCTTTGGAAACTGGAGATGGGCCTGAGGGTGTGTTCAGACGTGTGTGTGAGGGGGCAGGGGAGCAAAATGGTGAGAAAATGGGAATGGCTCTCGAACCCTGCTGTGCCCAACACTGCGTCTGTGTTTATTCCTGTTGATTGGGCATGGTCACTTCTGCCTGGCATGATGTCGCCAACATGATGAACCCGATTAACCATGGGGATTCCCTTTACCACCCGCCTCCGCCCCCAGCCCTAGTGCCCGACGCTCTCTCTGTGTCCCCAGGCTCAACCAGGGAGTTGGCCTGCTCCTGCAGAAGAAGAAAATGCCGTTTTTCAGAGCACATCTCTGGGACCTGCCTGTCCGATGGTGAGGAGTACCCACTCTGCTGCCGCTGAGCACCGAGAACAGAAAACCATGAGTCCATCCTGTGCTTTGAGACCTAGAAGGAGACTTTTATTCCTCCTGTCCCTTGTCCCCCACTTCCTTTCCTCATCTTGAATAAAGTCCTTGTAGCAATATCCCTGAGTTTTAACGTTTTGACATTTGATATGTGTCTTAGCAGAGACTCTTTGGAAGTACTAGAATTTTAATTCCAATATTTTAAAGAAAATACTGTTCCAAATTCTAGGAAAGTCGGGGTGGACACAGAGATGGATATTCGCAGTCGCACGGTGCTCTGGATCTCTTTGTCTTCCACCGTGTGTCATTTGGATGTGAATTTCTCTTGACCACCACTGTCATGTGTCAGGCAAGGAGCCACTGTCAGCGTCACATGTACGCAGTCATAACATTGCCGTTTCGCAGGAGAGATCGTCATCTTCCCGGAAGTGCTGGAGTTTTACTGAATACCCCTCGATACGGCAAATACATTTGCCTTTTCAGCCCTGCGCTGGTGTCAGTCCGTTGAAACAAGGTCTGTCGAGATTAGAACGTGTAGTAGCCCGCAAACACACGGCGAGCAGGACAGGAAGCACAGGGGCAGCACACTAGTGAGAAGTCAGCACCAGAACTTTCCAGACACGTCAACTAAAATTTGAATTTTACCGTCATAAAGTCGTCTTCACACACACAAAACGCGCACGCACACTTCCGCGACTGCTCTTCGTGACAGGCCCTCTCTTTGCCTTAAAACTGCGGAGAAACCTACTCTGCCTGTAAAACACAGCTTCCAAGGGCTACTGGGAAAAGCGACACGAGGGAGAGCGTTTCTCCGGGAACCCGGGTCCCTGTCGGCCCCGCAGGTGCTAAGGCTCTGACACCCAGGACGTCATGCGCAGGTGTGGGGAAGGCAGGAGGGCTGGTGCGGGGAGTGAGGGGGAGTCCTAGCTCAGGTCCGCAGTGCACCCTAGGATGCCTTTGGCTCCCCCTGCTGGTAAACTCAACCGCGGCGCACCCCAACACTCGCACACATTTGGGGGCTGAGTCCTTGGCAGCTTGTCTTGCTCTCTGCTAAGAGGACACGCTCACTGCCCACACCTGGGGTCTCCATGGGACCAGCCTGACATCTAGGTGGGCTGTGATGTGAGTCTTCCTCCTGGCTCTCATCTCTTTCTCTCCCCCGGACACTCACTGACCCTGGAACACTTGTCCAACATGTCTTGCAAACAGCCTTTCGGGCCCTGACACAGAGCCCTGGGGAGGAGTCCGGTGTCACCCTCTGCATTTACCCTGGACCTCGTACCCTGGACCAGTTTGTGAATCCGCAACACATAGTCGGACAAAAACCATGTCTGTTCATGTCGTAGCTACTCTGATCGGAGTGGTCACTGGTGAAATGCACCAAGGGGTCCAAGAGTAACAGACGGAGCACAGTTGGCAGAGAAAGGGAGAGCGTTTCAGGTGGGAATATTCACCATTCTTGACGAAAACAATCTGATGGGCCCAGATACTGCCGTGACCACCAACATTAGCTCAAATGCCCAGCCCCAGGAGAAGGGAGCAGGTGTCCTCCACGTCCACTCCATGCTGACTCTGAGCGGATCTCAGCCCCAGGCGGAGGGTCTGCCTGTGTGAAGATGCAGCCCAGGGGTCCAGGCACCCCACTGAGACCCTGCCCAGCTGGGGAGCCACAACATGTACCTCAGGGAGGACAGAGTGGGTCTGTGTCTGACAAGAAAATGGTCCTAGCTGCTCCCCCTTGTGTAGAGGTGAAAATTACATATTGGAATCAGGGTGTCAAGGCCGGACAGCTTCCTTGCCTTCCTGTACCTGCCACTGACATGAAGTCGTGAGGTCCCGGAACTAACTCTCTGTATTGTCCTAACTGTGCCCTGGGCCAGGCTGACAGCGTCTTACGGCATCTGCACCTGCCTCCCTCCCCCAGCCCCTGGGGTCTCTGCTACAATTTCAGTTTGTCCCTGAGGTCTTTCCTGATTTCTCAATGGTAAATTGCAACTGGTTCCCCCTGGGGACCTCAGTCTCCCATGCTTCCCCTTATTTTAACTGTCGAATTTTAACCCGTCTCACATTCTATATATTCGATTATTTTCTGTAACATTTGTCTCCCTACACTAGGAGGGAGCTGCATGTTTTGCTCTTTGTACCAAAAATCATTGAAGATTTTAACATAGGAGAACATCATGGGTACATTGTGGCTTCAGGAAGCTTTAGGATTTTAGAAAGAAGAAGCCATCACGGGTGGAGCGGCAGGAAAATATTTCATGGTGAATCTCAAATTGAAACGTAAAAATGTTGTTAAGATATACAGATTAAAAGAAGGGGTAGAACCGATTTTTTAGGGGGGTAGATTGTGGTATCAGGATCTAAAGCCACTGGACTTAGAGAAATTGATGTTGTAAGAGAGGAAGATGGAAGCGGATTCCAAGCTGATATGTTGAGAAGCATCTCTCAATGCGTGAGTTCCATCCATGGCGTGTTTCTTACCTACAGACAGGCCGTCTGCATGCACCATTCAGATGGCAAAATGAGAAGGATTCTGATGACTTTCCCTGGGATCCACAGCAGGTGGGAGGGCGAACTCTGACATGTCTGTTCACGTCATGGCTACTCTCATCAGAGTGGCCACAGTTAAAACACCCCAGGGGGTCGAGCGGTAACAGATAGAACACAGTTGGCAAAGAAAGGGACAGTGTCAGGTAGGAATATTCACCATTCTTGACTAAAGCAATCTGATGGACCCAGACACTGCTGTGGCCACCAACACCAACAATAAATTGGCAGACCCTGGGGAAGGGAGCAGGTGTCCTCCACGTCCACTCTGTGCAGATTCTGAGCAGGTCTCAGCCCTGGATGGAGGGTCTGCCTGTGTGAAGACACAGCCCAGGGGTCCAGGCACCCCACTGAGACCCTGCCCAGGTGGGCAAACACTGCACAGACCTGAAGGAGGACAAAGTGGGTGTGTGTCTGACAAACAAATGGTCCCAGCTCTTGCACCTTGTAAAAAAGTTGAAGGTCATGCACTGTGATTGGGGTGTGATGGTCAAGCAGCCTTCTTGGTGTCCTGTACTTGAAACTGACTTGAAGTTTCCAAGTCCTTGAACTCACTGTCTGTATTGTACCTAAGTGTGTCCTGGGCCAGGCTGATCCCTTCTGAAGGCATCCGCACTTCACCCAGAAGGACACCTGTCTCCCTCCCCCAGCTCCCAGGGTCTCTGCTAAAATTTCAGTTTGTCCCTGAGGTCTTTCCTGACTTCTCCATGGTAAATTGCAACAAGTTCCCCTGAGAACCTCAATGCCCTTCTTCCCTTTATTTTTAACTGCAGAATTTGAACCCGTCTCACATTCTATACATTGGACTGTTTACTTGCCGTAACGTTTTTCTCCCCACACTAGGAAGGGAGCTGCGTGTTTTGCTCATCTTGGTACCGGGATGAGTGCATGACACATGATAGGTGATCAATAAATTAATTCTGATTAAATTTATTATTTCCAACATCATATGATATTAGAAAATGACATTAGTTTTACTAAACTGCACAGAAGAAAGCTGAAATATAAAAAGCTAAAGCAGTTCATATATCTAGTTTGTGTGACGGCTACCTTTAAAAAAACTAATTAAAATCACTTAGGACTGGAATAGAGGAGAGTATCATGGGCACAGTTGGCTTCATGCATTACTAGGACTTTAGAAAGAAGGAAGAGAGCATCGTGGTTGGGGTGTCAGGGAAGTAGTTCGTGGTGAGTCTCAGAATGAAACACACGAGATGTGAAAACGTGGGTGAAGTCAAAGAAGGGGCAGAGCAGCGTTTCAGGAAGAGAAAACAGCATCAGGACAAGAGAGATGCAGGGTCAGGGCTGAATTCCTCTGGATGTGGAGGGAATGAGGTTTCCAGAGAGCAAGATGGAATAGAGCTCCAGGCTGCCATGCTCAGGAGCGTCTGTGCATTCAGGGGAAGGGCAGGTGCGGGATGGGACACGCGTGTTGACTCCGTGTGCATGCAGGCGCCCTGGTGGCATCACGCTCAGCTGTCGCTGCTACATCTCAGTTGAGCCATGAGAGAGTCAAACCCTAAGGACAGAGACGGTGGAGAGATGTGTGACGGTCTCCAAAGGACCGGGACAACTTGCCCAGACTCCAACAAGACGTAACACTGATTGCTGACATGCGTGTGCCCTGTGTGCTGACTGCAGACCCGCAGGTTGTCATCTGCCTTAAATAAGCAGCTCACGTGGAAGGAGAATGAAATAAAGAGTAAGCCAGACGTGGAGCCATGAGTTTGAAATATCGTTTTCCAGGGGGAAGTACCCTGTCTCTGTGGAAATACAGGGGCCCAACCTCCATGAGCACAGATTAGCAAACACAGATGGGCTAATCCCACCGGCCAAATCCTGCTAACTAACGCCCTCCAGGGCCGCTCAGGGTTGGCCCCGTGCCCAGGCTCTGCTGCTGCCCGTCCAGAGTGCTGCTTCTGCTCTCTCCCCACGGCAGCGTCCTGGCCCCTGGTGCAACCGTCTTCAATAAACCATTCTTTGCCACTTCCACAAAGTGTCTGGTCAAATTTTTCTATTAAAATAATGGACACTGCATTGTTGTTGTTGATATTTCTGTTTCTTTGTTTCGTCCT
>CAUYRT010083989.1:0-16956 GCA_963574885.1 Lepilemur ruficaudatus | reverse complement strand
AGAACCAGGATTTGAACCTAGGGTTACACTCAAGAGCTTGTGCCCTGAAATCCACATGACTCAGGGAGTCCTTGAGCCTCTGACATTGTCACCAGAATCGTGTAAGTAGAGGTATTGCTATGGTTTGAGTGATGGTGTGCCTGCCATAATTCGTGTTGAGGTTTAATCCGCAGGGCAAAGGTATTAAGAGGTGTGGCCTTTAGGAAGCGGTTCAATCATGAGGGCTCCTCCCTCGTGGAGGGCACTAGCACTCTCAGGAATGGCTACACGTGGAAGGGCATGCTCCCCTGCTCCTCCGTCTCGCCTGCCATGGGAAGACACAGCGTACTTCCACTCTAGAGGATATAGCGACAAAGTGCCCTTGTGGAAGCAGCAGCCCTCACCAGATACTGAATCTGCTGGCACCTGGATCTTGGATTTCCTAGCCTCCAAAACTGGGAGAAATACATCTGCATTATTTATAAATTACCCAGTCTCAGGCATTTTGTTATAACAGCACCAATGGACTAAGACAGATATTTATAGACTTTTAAAAACATCCTTGCAAATACAGTCATACCTTATGTCATATTCTCAAAGGAGTGTGTTACCCTGAAGAAGCTAAAAAACACTAAACGAGGAATATTTTACTTGAAGTTTATGACACAAAAGAAGTAAAAACTAAACAAGGAATAATTTGAAGGGGGGTATCTTTCTAGACAGTCCAAATGTCACAGGAGCGAGCCCTGAGGGAGGAAGAAGGATGCTTAGGGGAGACACAGATTGCAGATTATGTGCAATCAGTGATCTCACCTTTAAACAAAGAGCAATTTTAATGTATAATTAGTACACTTTGAACAGTGAGATATGGAAATACAACATAAAAATATAGACAGACAGAGTCCTTCCAAATGAGAGAAAAATCTGAATATCTGAAACCCAGCTGAGTTGCCAAGGAGATGAAATTCTGAGCCATCATTTTTACACATTTGTAAAGTTTTTGTTTCTTTACTTTGTCATTGTGTTATGAATTTCATAGTTATTCAGGTTTATTTTTCAAATGAAAAATTATATATATAATTTTTGCCAAATATAGTACAAACTAGTCCTTGGGAATGAGTTACTACCCACTTAAAAAAAATGAAAGAATTTTCATGTTTTTAGAAATGGAAGGGACCACAGAGAACTCTGATTCATGACTCTACTCCGTGAGGTGACAGGTATGTCAGTTAGCTTGGTGGTGGCAACTGTTTCACAATGTATATCAAAACATCACATTGTATACCTTAAACATACACACCTTATTTATTACTTATACTGCAATAAAGCTGGAAAATATTTATTTTAAAATTTACATACACTAAAATCTACTCTTTGTGATAAACAATTCTATGGGTTTGAGAAATACATAGATTTGCATTATCTGTGATGCCAATCATGATCCAGAACAGTTCCAGAACAGTTCCAGTACCTCCCCAAATTTCTTCATGATCCATCCCAATCCCTGGCAACCACTGATCTATTCTCTATTCTTCCAATTCTGCCTTTTCCAGAACATCATGTCAATGAAATTGTACAGTATGGAGCCTTCTGAGGTTGGCTGATTTCACTCAGAATTAAGCCTTTGAGATCCATCCGGGTTGTTGCATGTATCAATAGTCCATACTATTCCATGGTATGGATGTACTATAGTTGAAGGACGTTTGATTTGTTTCTGGCTTCTTTGAGACTA
The DNA here is from genome assembly GCA_963574885.1 of Lepilemur ruficaudatus. NCBI lineage: Eukaryota > Metazoa > Chordata > Mammalia > Primates > Lepilemuridae > Lepilemur > Lepilemur ruficaudatus. The sequence goes on along the minus strand of CAUYRT010083989.1, from coordinate 15,245 downwards.
TGAATAAAACTGCTATAAACATTTGTGTGCAGGTTTTTGTGTCAATGTAAGTTTTTTATTTCTCTTGGGTAAATATCTAGGCATGGTATTGCTGAGTTGTATGGTATGTATACAGTAAGTATATGTGTAACTTTGTAAGAAAGTGCCAAACTGTTTTCTAAAGTGGTTGTACCATTTTGCATTTTGTGTACCAGCCATGTGGGAGAGTTCTAGTTCCTCCATATCCTTTCCAGCATTTGGTATTTTCAGTGTTTTTTTTAGTGTTGTTAAATTTTGTCCATTCTACCAGATGTACAATAGTATCTCGTGTGGTTTTAAGAATTGGTATGTTTCTGATGACTAACAATCTTAAGCTTAGGTGCTATTGAGTTATTTATTTTCTTTCCTGTTGTTGAGTTCTGAGAACTTTTTTAACATTCTGGGTAAAAGTCCTTTGTTGGTTATGTGATTTGCAAATATTTTTCTCCCAGTGTCTGCAGCTTGTGTTTTCTTAATGGCAGTACTCCCATCTTGCCCAAGAAGAAATAGACACAACGACAGCTTTTGTTGGCTCTGCCGTAAACTGACTGCCTGTGACATTGGCTGTCAGTTAATTTAATCTGTGCTTCTGTTTCCTATTCCATAAAACAAGAGTGTGGGTTGAAAAGTGCCTTTCTATGATTTCATTTCTTCATCTCAGCCTGGCTTTATAACCAACATAAACAGGAAAACTTTAAATTACACCTTATATATCTTTGATCTGATTAAATAACTTGGAAGCTTTATTTAACTTATATGGATATAGTGACTGGGTGATTTTTGAATTTAAATTCACCTTGAGAGAACCACATGTTATTGGAATGTAGGTTATATGCGCGGAGATAGCATATCACCAAGCAAACAGGAGGAACTCCTGTGTTGTCCAAAAAGAAACCCAGGGAGCCACATATGTAATTTTACATTTTCTAGTGCACATTCAAAAAAAAGGAAGAGATGAAATTAATTTTAATAATATATTTTATTTAACTCTTCATATCCAACCTATTATCATTTCAATACAAAATTTTATTGTAAAGATACTCTAAGATATTCTACTTTCTTTTTGTATACCCCATCTTTGAAATCTGGTGTGTACTTTTCACTGACACTCATCTTCGCTTGGACTTGCTGCACTTCAGGGGCTCAGTGGCCACATGTGGCTTGTGGCTGCCATATAGGACAGCACAGATCTAGAAATGACATCTCATGACTCATGGCTCAGAGTCAGAGCTCATATGTTTGCTTTGAACTTGCAGCTCTCAGTAACCAGAGCTTAAACTTTCTATAAGGCAGGGTTTCTCAACCACCAGCACCACTGACATTTTTGCACCAGGTGATTCTTTGTGGTGGGTGGTGTGTCGTGTGCATTCTGGGATGTGTAGCAGCATCCCTGGTCCCCACCCTCTAGATGCCAATGTCTCCAGACACTGCCAGATGAAAGCCACTGCTACCAGGACTAGTCACAGACATCATGATAAGTTAACTTAAGTTGTGCTTGTTAAAAATCACTGATGGCTTCTCCCAGGCTCTTGCAGACAGTTTTCCAGAGAGCTAAGCAGGGTCAAGGTGTTTCATTGCAACGGTTCTTACGTGGCTCCGTCCTCTGAAGAAGCCATTTGGGAATGATGAATTAGGTATTGATTGGAAGGCACAGTGGATTGTTGCTAACCTCTTTCCCGTCCCTTTCAAAGTGTCCTGGATCATCATGTCGAGAGTCTAAGTAAATCCTTAAGACAACAGAGCAGCAGTATGTGCTTCCTGAGAATCACTGTCATCGTGAATTTCATATTCATTGAACTTAGTGTAACGCACTGGGAAAATTGTGTGCATTCGTTTGGAGAGAAGCAGGATCACTGGTTTAGTTTTGATTCATGGGTTTGTGATGAAGTGCTTATTTTCAGCAGTGACGCTAAATGGACAAGTCCTTCAAATGTGGTGGAGATGCCTGTCATTTTCCACAAAGAACTGTGAAAGACAAATATATGCTGGTTCATATTATCTGGCAGCCACTGGTTTGCTGCAGACAACTTACTTATTTAAGGACGAGCATCCCTTCATCCTGGGACACCTTATTCCAGAGGTCTGGTTAGGGGTGAGTGTGGGAAAGGAAAGTCACCAGCTCGACTACAGCTGAGAGTTCCCACTTGGGGTGGTCGGTCTCCCATGGGATGAGAATATTCTTTAAATATTAAAAATGTATCCTGACTCACAAAGGGCTTCAACCATGACTTCTAGTTTATTTTTGGTCCAGATAGTTCATTTTTTGTGCCATGAAAATCCCACAGAACATCAGATTATCTCCAGATGAATGGGCAGGTGGCTCAGAGTCAGAGCTCACGTGTTTGCTTTGAATTTGCAGCTCTCCGTAATCCGAGCTTAAAATTATTTTTACATTTTAAATAGCAAAAAAGTGGAGAAAGAGAAAATGTCAGAGGTAGGAAGTGTTTACACAGTAGGGTCAGTATTAATGTTTCACGAAGGTTGGGTTGCTATGTCCAAATCAATATCCAACAGACATTCAGTGAGTGTTTGGGGTATACCAGGGGCTAGTGCAGGGACTAGGGCACTCAGTGAGTGGGAAGGATGGAGGCTGTCCTCGCAGAGACAATCATGTGAGAAGAGAGAGAGACAGACAGTTTCCAAGTGCTCAGCAGTGCCCTGTTGGGAGAAGTCTAGGGGGCGTGGGCACACACGGGAAGTTCTGGGGTTGCATCTTCCTGGGATCTGGGGTCTGGAGGCACTGTAGAAATAACAGTTTGGAGGAATGAGCAGGAGTCAGCCCGGCATGTACTGGGCACGGGTTTGTGGCATAAGGGGTGAGGAAAGTGTGGGCGATTATTCCAGGCAGAGACATGGCACGTTCCAACAAGTTAACACCCGGCAAGCTTGTTCTGGCACGTGCTGCTTCGCATTAACATCAGCCCTTCTTGGAGGTCGACAAAACGTTCACCTGGAGGCTTTCTGGTATTGACAATGACAAGAAAGATTTTATTCATCCCTGAGAAAGAATGGGCCTGTTCGAGGAGGCATTCTTTTAAAGTTCGTTTGCCCCATATGCATTTTCCTTCCCAATACAGTCAGTTTAAATGTTTTAAAGGATGTGTAGTAAAGGGAAATTATTTATGGATGTGTTTCAAAGCTCTTAAAGTTCTCTTTTGCCTGTAAAGATATATGTGATTTTTTCCCCTTAAGAAATAATGCCTTCCGTCATGACTTAACACACAGAAAACTGAGTTGTTTGTACCTAGAGCTTACTAAATTGGCTAATAGTTATCAAGTCAAGCAACTTTATAGAAAATGTAGACAAAAAGTGGGAAATCCATTGGCTCAAGATGGTTTGCCATGGAGTTAGGAATTCCAGCTACCTGGGTGCCAGCTGGCCCTCCCTCGGATCTTACTCCTTTTGGTTAAATAGGGCAATTAATTTTTAAAAAATTAATACTATTTTAATTGCATGATTTCCTGAAAATTTAAGATCAGTACTGTCATTGCATAAATCCAAGCAAATTATTTCTTAAACATGGATTCCATTAAGCAATGAGCTTAGGTTAAAACAGTTATTTATTAGGCGAAGAAACTTTTCTGTTTTGAATGTCATTTCTACCACCGATTCATGCCCACGGAATTAAAGTTCACCCTGATTACACATCAGACTGCGAGATAAGGGATTTCTTAGTCATTTATGCTACCACAGCCTTTTGAAACACTAGGAATTTCTGCTAAAGAATTCTTAACTTTTTATTCTGAAAGACTTTAAAACTTGCAGAAGAATCATAAAAGCCTAGAATATATTCCCATGTACCCTCAGCAAATTCACCAGTTGATAACATTTTGCCCCATTTGCTTATCATCTGTATATGTTCTGAACCATCATCTTGAAAGTGAACTGTTGACATCACACTTTTATGGCTAAATACTTCAGAGTGTATTTTCTAAGGCCTACATGATTATCAAATCAAAGAAGTTTAATATTGCTATATCACTATGTCTGATACACAGTTCATATTCCCAGCTCACCGATTTTCCTATGGAAAACTTTCCCCTAGTCTAGGATTCTGTGATCCATGTTGCATTTAGTTTTCATGTCTGTTTTTCTTTGTCTTAAATGACATTGGCATTTTCGGAAAGTAGAGGTCAGATATTTTCAAAAGTGCTCTGAAACTGGGCTGGCCTGACGCTGCCTCACGATTAGATTCAGGTTATGCATTCGGGGCAGGAACGCCTCGGAAGGGAAGTTGCCTCCCTCCCAGGGCTTCCCATGGGAGCAACATGCTATTATGTCCCTTGTTGGTGGTGATACCAAATAACAGTTTTCTTTTCAACAGATGTGCCAATGCTTCCTTTTGCGCTTACTATGAATGCAAACACTTATTGACTACGTGACTAAACGCGACTTGCTTGCATGACACGGCTCCTTCTTGAAGATCTGTGCTTCTGTTACGTTGCTCTTCTACTTTCCCTGGAACACGTCAGGTTCTGCCCAGTGATTTTCATTTCCCTTGAACAAAATGCGAACGAATAAGCAGACTGACACAGATGGTTGTCAGCGCGGTGACGGCTGCAACCGAGACTGGGTCGACAAAAATATTCAGCTCGCTAAACTTTCCGTAGGAGACGCTGCCTCTGTCTGACATGCCAAAAGCAATTGGGCTTGGAGGGTATTTTTAGAAATTGATTATTTTAGCTTATTTCTGGAAACAAACTAGCTGCCACAATGGAATGCACATTAAACAATCCATTAAGGAACTCAAATTTAGAGCCAGCTGAACTGAAAATGCGGAACAGAGCCCTGCCCATGCAGAGTCAGTTTTCAAAGACCAACTGGAGAATGTGGGGACTGTGGAGCCACGTGGTTCTGCTCTTCCACCTCTACGTGGCAGGACTGAACATAAAACTTTTCCCCAGGATTATCTTCATAGCCATTGCTTAAATAGCTCCAAGAAAGGGAAGTGCGCAGCTTCCATTGGGAAGTACTTCTAGAGTCTTAAGATACTTCTAAGCATGAGAATTTAATTGGGGGCACCAGAAATTTCTCTCTTTATATTTTCTTTGGTCTCGACCCGGGAAGAAGTAGAGAACAATGGGTCATTCCTAAAAAGCACGGTGGTGAGAGTGCAAGGCGGGGCATGAACAGGGGTGAGAGAATGGAGTCCAATCCCTGGAGTTTTTATTTAGAAAATTTTTCTTTAATTGTTGCAAAATTCTCACTGCAAACCTCCAGATCCTCGGTTATGATCTTCATGAGGATAGGAGAATGTCGATCCCACTACTGTCTTCCTTGTTCATGTTAGATACATGTATTGGATCCATTGAATTTTTTAACATTGTTGTTTTATCGTGTTGAGTGAGTGCACAAATGAACAAATGTCTTATTTTGCATTCTGGCATTATTTGTGATCACTCAAGTGATAACCTTATTATCATACTGCATTAACATATTCATTTGTTCCTTTTGTCAATACATTATTTGTTTTATGATCAATTTGAGCCAGGTATCCATGACATTAAACCTGCTATCCGTACAGCATGAGATTTAGTTTATGGATGGAAGACAGTAATAATCAAGTTGTTGGCAGAATCACAGAGCAGCGGTCTGATGCGATGGTGTATCAGTCAGCTGCTGCTGTATAACATGCCTCCCAAAACTTCAGCAGGTACAGTTATAAGCATTTACCAGTTTGTAAGCCTGTGGGTTGACGGGAGGCAAGGGTGGGGTTGGCTGATGTAAGGAGGATGTGGGTGGGTGGCTATGCTCATTTGGCTGGGAGCCAGCTAGCTCAGGCTTTGCTTTCAAGCCTCTGAATGCCATGTCTGCCAACATCACCTCGGCCAAAGAGAGTCCAAGTACAATAATGGAGGCATGTATATTCCCCCCAAGAAAGTAAAGGGTGGGAGCGAATGTATCTAGAAAATAATCTGATCTATAACATCCTAGCAACACACAGACTGGCTCCTAGATTTTTTCCCCTATCTGTGAACTACAGAAACTAAACTTTGATTTTTCCAAAATATCATACTCTCCGTAACCTCTAGGATGAGTTGGTAAATAACCTTGGCTTTCAGCTTTCAAGCACCTGCCCATAGCCCTGGCTTATTCTCTGGGGACCTTGGACCTCCCTGACATCAAGCAACTGAAGATTCAGAGCCAGGCATGGCAGGGAGCCTCCTAGACCTAACTGGCATACACTCTGATGGGTCTGTGCTCTGGGTTGAATATCTTGAATATGATCCCTCCTTCAAGTGAGTCCCTACTCCAGGAAACCAAGACGAGAAATAGGACTTCCAGAAGGGGAGAATCAAATTAAGGATTTAGTTTAAGTTTTTGAATGACATAGTATCCAAAAGTGATAATTCTCCTTGGAACCCGCGCATGAGAAGGGATTGTTTCCGGCTGGTAGAAGCAAACCAATCAGCAGAAGCAAACCTTCTGTGGCTGTAGATGGCAGGAAACAAGGTCCCCTCTTAGGGAAGGCGGGGAGGTGGGGGGGATAGGCATTCCAGCTCGTGGCTGGAATCCCGTCTGTCCCTTACTGCCAGGTCCTGCTGCTCTCCAGTTGAACAGAACCCCCACATCAGACAGCACCGCTCTACAACTACGATGGTCAAGACCAGGCCAGACAGCTCTGTAATCCCATCTGAACACGGACAGAAACAAGAATGTTGTGCTAACCACCAAAATGACCAGACAGCCCACTGTCCTGACTGCTGCCGCTTCACTAATGACAATGTTAGCCTTACTTCCTGCCTTCTGCTTGAGGTCTGTCAAGACGCTTAGCTGTAGAATCACCTCTGCTCTCTGACAGCGTGCAGCCTGAAGCAAAGCCCCACTTTCTCGACTCCTCCCCTAAATCACCTAACGCCAGCCTGTATTCTGTACTGAGTCTTTTGTATTAATAATACCTTCTTACTGAGATGTGTGTGTTCTTTTTGGCTGCAATGAGTCGATAAACCCAACAGTAATTATCTACAGGTGATCTTCTGAAGGGTCTTTGACTGGAAAACATTGACGTTATCATGGTTCGGTAATGTCCCCAAACACGTTCTACGAGCCTAAAAAAATAAAACGGTAGAAAGTTCCTTTCTCAATCATCATGTGTCTGAGAGACTCTTCAGTTAAAGCCCTCTGGTCACTGAGAATGAGGAAATGAAGTTCATTGGTCACCAGCTTGTATTATAATTGTGACTTAAGTACACAAAGGATTTGGAGATTTGCCCACCCAGCCAGGCTTATATTCCAGGGAGTCGTAGGAAGGTAAAAGAGAAGTCGATTCTTTTCCAACCTTTTTATTATTTACATTATTTTAGCCAATAAATAAGAGTGGAAATTAGATAAATAAAAAACAAGTTTTGATTCTTATGATCATTATAAAAAATAAATACTAAACGTAATTTAAAAGTAGTAATTATATTGTGACATTCTCCTAGGTTTGTGAACAAATAAATCATCTTTATACGACTTATGAGAGTATAGATTTACTAAAAAACACATAGCAGAGATAATATTTGAAGTTTACGTGTTTAGCAAAATAAATCAGGAGTTAGTTCACATAAAAATATTGTAGTAAAAGTGCAGGCAAATGAACCGGGAATTAGGCTGACGCTTTGAAGTGTTCGTTGTGTAACGCTCTTAACTCGCCATTCACAACGAGCCTTTGGGAGCAGCTACTCGGGTTAAACACGTTCTGATTACTCCAAGTACTTGAAAAACGATAAAGCGGCAGTTTATGGCACTTTGTGATGGGAAGCAACCGAGCATGCCCTGATGTCGCAGGTTACAAACGGAGCATGGAGGGGACTGGCAGGTGACACAGCGGATGCTAAGTCACTCATCTTCCCACTTTGCCTGCGTGCAAGAATGTTACTGAAAAGACCTACCTCATGAATCCACATGGGCTTTTTCCTTAATCGGTCCACTACGTCAAAACTTATTTCATATCATTGTTTTAGGCTTTATGATACAATTACGTAGTCTGGATCAGGTTTCCCCAGCTTTGGCACGACAGATATTTTGGGCTGGGTAATTCTCTCCTGCAGGGGTAGGGGCAGTGCTGGCCTGTGAATTGCAGGACATTTAGCGGTATAGCATCCTTGGCCCCCACCCTCCGGTGCCAGGAGCATCCCTCATCCCAGTTGTGACAACCAAAAATGTCTTCAGACTTTGCCAGATGTCCCTTGGGGAGCTATCATGCTTCCAACCATTGGTCTAGATGATCTCTACCTTAAACAAGTCCAGGCAGTTGTGATCCCCAGTCCTTGAGGGACGCTGAGGCTTGCAGAGGAAGGGCACGTTCTCCCTGGTGGGTATTGGTTGGGTTTTCCTAGCTTTTCCTCAGATTTGTTTTTGTAGAGGCATCTTCCCTGGTCTCATCCTCTGCAACTTCTCTCTCTAGTTTGGAGGCAAGCATGGAAAACACGCTTGGCATATTTGTAGGTCACACAAAGCTGGGAAGGGTGGCACGTACACAGGCCAACAGAATCCGGATTCATCTGGCTCCCATCCGTGGCTGAGTGAGGTCTTTGAGAGCACATGCTCTGGAGTGGCCTGCTGGGTGGGAATCACCATCACTGGCCTGGCCATCTCTAGCCCAGGGGCCTTGGCGCATAATTAACAGCTCTGTGCACCTGTCGGCATTGTAACATGCTGGGAACAATAGCGCCTACTTCCTGGGGTCCTTTTGAAGACGGTTGATTGTATGTTTGTCAAAGGCTTTGCATCCGGCACTTAACAAGTGTTATGTATTTGTTAGATTTTTAAAAATCCTCAAACAATTGGCATAAGCCAGATGAAAATGTAGCAGGAAAAAAATGCCACGTCTGCTGTTAATTTTAGAAAAGAAACACATTGACAGAATGTTGATTTAATAGAGGAATTCATGCGTAAGGGCCTGAGAGTTCTATTGAGTAACTCTGACTTGAACTGGACTCATTTAGTCTGTGGTGTTGGCAAACCCAGCAGACCACTGTCCCGTTGTCTCTGCCTGTGTCAAGCTGTTCCTGCGTGGGGTGGCCAGGTCTCAGCGTCAACTTCTAATCTGAAGGCACTAGGTTTCCTTCAATTGGGGAACAATTTCATCTATCCCTTTTCTGGAAATATCCTTCCTTGTTTGCTCTCGTATCTTTTAGAAACTCCTCTTAGTCAGTTTCGTCTTTGGGTTAATCTTCTCATTTTGGCTACCTTGTTTGTACTTCCCCAGTGTTTTGTGTATTCTGATTTTAAAAAAATGTTTCTTCCTGGCAGGACCTTGGCTTTGAGTTTGAGTGAAATGCCTTCCTAAGTGTGTCTGTCCGTGTCAATTTGACTTTTTTCCTTTTTAGTACCCACTCCCCGCCTGTTTATCTCCTCTTCCACCGCGTTCGGTTTTTCTCTCTCGTGATCCAGGCTTTCCTCAAATGCCTCGTGATTCTTGCTCAACCTGTTACGCAGCAGAAAGGAGGTGGAAGGCTCTCTGTGGGTGGGGAGTCCTTTGGCACCCAGGCTTCGGTTTGGATGGGCAGGTGCTCCAGGGCCAGAATTCCAACACCGCCCCTAGCTGATGGAGTGCTCCCCGAGAGCTTTGTTCCACTTTGTTGAAGGCGCACCCTTCCTCCTTGACCTCAGGAATGAACACCTGGCTGTGTGCTTTCCTGCCTGTCGCATGTGTGCGTGAGCGGGTGACAGTGAGCATGTGTGCGTGTGTGTGAGAGCTCGTGTGTGCAAGGGTGCACGCGTGTGTGAGCAGGTACATGCATTTATTCCACTGTTGTGTCTCCCGCCAGTCTCACGAAGCGTACTTCACTTTAGAAGTCTGCTCTTAGGAAGTCTCATGACAGAGGATGTTTCTTTCTTAATAAATCTCTTTGTTTGCAGATACTGTCATCACCCGAGCATGAGTCTCTCTTGGTTAATGGACCCCACAAGCCTCTTAGGTTTCTGAGCCCTGCTGAGGATTTAGATCTTATCACGATCAGTGTCAGCTTAATATCTGGGAATGGAAGCACATTCATTTCTACTATAGACACAAGATATTTTATTTTTATTTCAGGTGCCTTCCTCATTTCCGTTTAAGTGATATTAATATCTCTGTCTTCAGCCCTATTTGTTATGTGGATGTGCTACTGATTTTGGCATGTTCTGGGCTGACTCTTTAAAGTAATGAGTCATCAAGTGACCATCACAGAGCCACTTGGCAAGATTGTGAGACGCACACACACACACACACACAGACACGCAATTTTAGAACTTTAGTAGTGTAATGAACAGATGAACATTTTTAGATTTTGGACAGGAAACATATACGTTATAGACGTTAGTTTCTAGAATTTCATATATTTCAATCCTCTGAGCACTCGGTATCTGTATCTATATCTGATGTTTGTGCTCACCTTTACAATTGCACGTGTGTCTTTGTGCACACCTGTATCCTCACACAGGTGTGCTCCTGATGGCAGACCATTTTCCTATAGCTAATCTGTGCTGAATCCAAACTGATTTCTACCGAAAGTGTTTTTCTTTAGTCGTAGGATGAAGGGATTTAAGTCAGAGTCGGGAATTTGCTGCCCTCACGCCCCACTTTTAATTATTTATTTATTTTTTGGTAGTGGCATGGTCTTGCTGTGGTACTGAAGGGGGTCTCGAACTCCTGGCTTCAAGCGATCCTCCTGCCTCAGCCTCCCAGAGTACCTGGATTCCACCTTGCTTTTAAAAACAACCCCCTGATCAAGTTTGGTGGACCCAGTAGCTTGCTTGCTGTGCTGGGCTTCGACCCCTATGCTGCAGGGAAGCTCTGAGGGTAAACTGAGGTGACGCACAGGAAGTCTGCAGCTCAGCGACGAAGGCAGAGCAAGGCTTTCTAAACGTCCATTGTCATTATTACATTATTATTGAACATCGCCTCCTTCTCTTCCTCCTCCTCCTCCTCTTCTTCCTGTGTTGTGTTTCATGAGTCCTTGCGCCCTGCCTAGCACATACAGGAAGGCAGGAATGAGTCGTCGGAAACCTTCCTCTCTTGTTTTAGGAGCAAACAGTGGGTCTTTGCTCCATCGCTGCCCCCACACGGCTCCTGTCCACGACGCCTGGGCTGACTGTGCGCAGCGCGTGTCCCGCAGGCTAACAAGGAGACCCTGCTAGCTACCCACCTGGGCCTTCTTACACCGGAGAGGGAGGGAGGCAGTGAGGGCCGGTGGAGAAGCTTGCCCCGTCTCGTGCATGGTCAGGTAGCGTCGAGGAGTGTCGGGAGCAGAAATCTCTGCCGATCCTGTCGGGAACTCTACGGTGAAGTTGTGCTGCTCAGACCCCCTGTGAGGAGGGAATGGGGGTTTTTGTAGTGTTTTAAAAATTATTATTTTGTTTTTAACTTTCCAACCCATCCCCTGACTTTCCATGCAAGATTGATCGTGTTTGAACTGGTCTGTGTCCTGCTCGACGAGATGCGTGCACATAACCGGATATTGCGGTGATGTTAAGTCTCACAGACGTTTCTAAACGTTTGCTCTCACTTTCCGTGTTTGCCCCGTCACGGCCTGGGAACAAACACTTGTGGGCCGATGAGTTTGGAAGCCAGACTTTCTGAGTAGCAATGGAACGACCAGTTAATGTGATCACCAACTCCATCCCAGCCATTGTCACACCTGTTTGATGAATGAATGAATGAAGATGAAGTAAAATGCTCATTCACTCATCTTTTCACGCAGTGACTACTTTACTGACAACTTACGACGTGTCATCGAGGCTGCACGAGCTTAAGGAACAGTGAGCAATTCTGAGAGAAACCCCTGCTTTGGTGAACCTCTAGTGCCACACCCTGCAAGGGGGGATTGGCAGGCAGTCACATGAAGGTCAGGATGAGACTGGACAGAGCGCATCACATTACGGGGGGGGGGTCCACTCGGTGCAAAGCACCACAAGGGACATCAAGATGCTGCTGCTGCTCCTCTGGGGGAGGTTCACTTGCAAGAGGGTCAGAAGGCAGGAGGGTGGGGACAGAGGCACGTGCCGCCCGACCTGCACATGCAGGGCAGAGCTGGGTACATTGTGTAAACACCACAGGCTGTGCTTATGTAGAGGGTCGATTGCTTCCGGTGCATGAATAAGGGCAGGCTTCGCAGAATACTTGCTCTGATATTCTGATATTTCAGAGACAGTAAGGGAGATGCCAGTCACAATGCCAGATGTGGCGTTGGCAGCAGAGAGGAGGAGCGTCCAGGCAGAGGGAAGAAGATGCCAGGAAGGGGCAAGCTGACAAGTGCCTGGCGCATCTTGGACGTGGTGAGGGGCCATTTCTGCACAAATGTGGGTAAATGGAGATGCTAGGACACTGGGGAGTAGGGTTCAGATAGGGTGGACCTTGAAGACTCTGGGCTCTATTCTCTTATCCATAACAGCCATGGATGGTTCTTAGCCACGGGATGAGAGTGAGGTGAGGCAAGGGCTCGAAGGCCCAGGCTGTGGGGTCTTTGAAGAGGAGACGGAAGGCGGGAAAGGAGGCGAGGTAGCAGGACCGCAGCGAGGGAAGACAGAGCCTCGCAAGCTTCCCTGCGGTTTCTACCGCGAGCTGTATCCTCTCAAGAATGCAGCTGGAGGGTCAGGTGTTCGTGGGAAAGAGACATTTGGCATAGAAGGCATTTGGCATAGAAGCAACGGTACCAGCAGGCAGTTAGGAATGGGTCCGTGCCTCAGTGGCAGGACGTTGTGAGAGAGGCTCAGGTGCGAAGGAACGCTCTGTCACTCAGGAGGGATGCGCTGGTCAGCTGCAGGCTGGGGACCATCACAGGAGGCTCCCAGTGGCTAGGGGGAGATGATAAAACCTTGTGCCGTTTGGGTGAGGTTGCGCGAACCCCTTGCTAGTCCCCAGAGCGCCCCCCGCACCTTGCTGCTTCTCTTAGGCGTGCGCACGCCTCTGCACGCACTCTCCGCATGCAGGAAGCCTCTGAGATTGCCCTGGGAGTGCGCGTCTCTGTGCTGCGGGGACCCGACTGCAGCCGCAGCCTGCGGCGCTGAGTCCACGTTGCATGGCATTGCAATGCCTTTCACGTTGAGTGAAGGCATAGGACTGGTTAAAATGGCTGAGAAGGACGAGCTATGACGGTAGGAGGAATCTGGGGCGGGGTGTGGCATCACAGCACTGAGTGAAAAAAGAGAGCTATGAGATGGGAGTATTGAAAGCTCTGATAAATAAATGATATTATTATTAATAGAACAGGTGTCTACAAAGACCAAGAGCCAGCCCTCACAGAGCCCTCTCTGTGTCTCAAGCACTGTCGTAAGGGGCTTCCATGTTTTAACTCTGTAAGTCTCCATGGGATAAGCAACATTGCTATGCTCATATTACACAGAGGAAACTGAAGAACAGAGAGGTTATGTAGCTTGCCCAAGGTCACACAGCTAGTAAGTGGCACAGAGGAATTTTCATTTGCATCATTGCTCAATTTAAGCAACATTAAACTTCCCGGAAGAAAATGGCTAATATTCACTGGGTGCAGCCTTTTTTAATAGGTAAAGACATTATGGGATGGTAGGGCAAGGGAGGGGGGAATGGAAGTTTAAAACAGAAAACAGAAACAGAGAATTTCTATAAAAAATGAGTTCATTGTCTCTGGTTAGTCCCTGAGTCTGTTACTGCAACGTTTTTGCAAGTAGGACACGACGTTGAACCCTTAGAAACAAAAGCCTGTGGAGTTTAACCAAGGCAAGGATGTTTAGTGACCCGCCAGGACTTTGCTCAGGAGGAACGGCCACGTTCCTTTGCTCTTTCTCAGAATCTGGGTCCCCATGGACGCCTGGGTTCCCTGAGCTCCACTTTACCAGACTGAGCAGGTGAAGTCTGCTCACTAAACCCTAAATACAAAAAGCAGTCAGGCTAAGGGTTTGACACGTTCTGCATTCTCTTTGCACTCCCTCTCGGAGATGGTCTTCGGGAATGACATTCGAGGCAGCCGTACGTGCCACACGAGATTTGCAGGGACTGAGGTTTGGATGAGGTGTGGGGTGGGGAGGTCCGAGAGGTGACAAGGCTGGCTGTGTGACTTCAGCAGCAGCCCTAACGAGTTCCCAGATGCCCATGCGGTCGGCAGCAAAGTCACTTTCTTTACCTTTGTGGGGAGAGTCTTAATATAGGGAGAGCCTTGAATTCTCTTTCTTTGCCTTTTCCAATGTCAAACGACATGTGCATTAAAAGAAGACAACACTGGAAAGAGCACAGCACAAAGTCTCACATGGAATAGTCAGCATAGAACATTCTTTCTGGGCCCAGAGGAAATTCTGCTTTATCTTCACGGAGTGGCTGTCCCCTGCTTAGGGTCACTGAGAAGATGACACATGAGCTGATGGGCCAGGAGATGTGGTCTCAACTCTGCAGAGATTTTTTGAGAGAAAAGCTAGCACCTGAGTGTGTCCGTGTGTTTATAAAAAGAGGCAAGGTTTTCTTTTGATTTTAAATTTTATAGACAAACAGTAGGTATGGAGAAAAGATTCATAAAATATCAAGTAAATTGCTGACAAAAGCAGTTACAATATGATCTCTCGTGTGTGTGTGTGTGTGTGTGTGTATCAGTACATATTCATTCGTTATTTAAGTAATCTGCATGCAAACTGGATTTAAGTGGCTGGCATTGTAGGGGATACATCTTACGAGCCAAAGAGCCCTTGAAAACATCAGCTATGAAAAATAAATTAATATAATCGCCTTTCAAATTATGCTTTCTTAAATTTTATTAACTGCTTTCTAAAAGTGTGTTCCACATTAGAGCCACATCCAACAACCTCTGTCGGAATGTATCTGAGCCTATAAGCCATAAATCAGGTTGCGGATCCCTTGAGCTTGAGTGTCTATGGGAGTAGAATGTAAACTCTTTCTCCAGAGTGGTGGACACAGAAGACCACAATTAGTTAGTGACGACCTTGGCCAGCCTTCAAATATGTTAAGCCTAGAAAGGATTTCTTGAATGTTTTCCCCTTGTTATTAACTTCTTAGTGCATTCTGCCACTATTCATTTTCCTATTATGTCAGTTTTTATTTATCTGTGAGAACATTTGCACATAAATTTAATCTCGTCCAAGGATGATAAAGCTTGGCTACTGGTAGTCTTTGTTTTGTTTTGTTTTTTTAAACGTAGGGCCTTGCTCTGTTGCCCAGGCTGGAGTGCAGTGGTGAAATCATAGCTCACTGCAGCCTCGAACTCCTAGGCTCAAGTGGTCTTCCTGCCTCAGCCTCCCACACTTCTTATTTCTGATCTGATACAAAGGAGAAAGC
>CAUYRT010083981.1:0-47019 GCA_963574885.1 Lepilemur ruficaudatus | reverse complement strand
TGGCTAATTTTTTATATATATATTTTTAGTTGTCCAATTAATTTCTTTCTATTTTTAGTAGAGACGGGGTCTCGCTCTTGCTTGGGCTGGTTTCAAACTTCTGACCTTGAGCGATCCACCCGCCTCAGCCTCCCAGAGTGCTAGGATTACAGACTTGAGCCACCGGGCCTGGCCTATTTTATAAACACTTTTTAAAGTCCTTATCCTATGCAAGAACTATACTGTTTCTCATATATTTACTCACTTCTCATAACAACTTTATGTAGTGCTTCTTATTTTACATATTTTACAAATAAAGAAATTGAGACAAAGAGAGATAAAATAACTTGCCCAAGTTCTTCCTGATAAGGTCTCAACTACAGAGAATAGAATAGAATACATATCAAACTTGATTTATATATTGGCTGTATAATACGTTTCTTCTATTTATGTAGACTAATATTAGAGTTTCTTTTTTGTCAATCCCAGTACATTCTTGGCACCAGTAGGGTTTGTCGACAACCCAATCCCCAATTCTTTTTGACATGAACTGAACTAATTTAGATATTTATTATGTTTTATTTGTATTTTTTTAAAAAAATGTGTCTTTAAATTTATCCCTGTTGAATTTCACATTGCTTATATCATCTCATTATCCAAGTTTACTGGAATGTTAAGAATCTAGACAATATCATATAGCATTACTAAGGCCTCAGGCTTTTGGTCATCTCTTTAAATGGGTACAATAAGAAGTACCTCAGTTTCTAACTGATAAGGAAAATACCCATAAGCAAGTAACTAGAATATGAGGGACCCAGCAATCCTAGGTACCAACTTGAGTGCTTCCCTGAATCTATATCTGTTAACACATACTTGCCAATTGTCAAAGATATCCAGAAAAATAACTTTTGTGACAACAAGAGTGTTATTTTTTCCAAATACACAAGTAGGAGCGCCTCATTTTGAAATTACAATGGGCATAACAGTAACTACAGTTGCCTAGCTACCTATGAGAGAGTAAAGACTAGAACTGAGGTCTCCCTTGAAGATAGCAATGAAGATTGAAATTTATTTTGTTTTAATGCAAACTGAAGATTAATAGCATATGATATTGATCAAAAGTGATTATGAAGCCACATTCTAAGAAGAAAAACTCTCAGAAATGGTATAGTGTTGTATTTAGTTGTGTGGATGGTTGAAAGCCCTATTTCATACAGATAGAATTTAACATAAGTGATTCTATTTCAAAATAGCTTCATTTATTACTTTTATTTGGTAATCATAAAAGTATTGGGATTTTTAGTAATTTTAAAGGGAATTAACTTCCATTTTAGAAACCATAAGGGATGTTTTCTTCTTCTCCATAGTCATTATAGAGAATAGCCTTAATAACATAGGTTATTAAAACTATTAGTGTTATAACATTCCATACATGGTGGTGAATACCTATAGAACAATCATAAAATTTTCCTAAACTAGGCTATTCCATATTATAAGCCAAAACCAGTCTTCTGGGTATCCTTTTTTACTCCAAACTTTGTCACTAAATTTATTTATAAGATTGTACTATACTGTTCTAAATAATTTTTCATATTTCTTTATTTTTTCTTTACTTATTTCTTAGCCATATGATATCCTTCATCCACTAGATTATAAACATTGACACTATTCTTTATTTCTTTTTTCTTATCCTTCTACCCAAAATACTTATTAAGGACTTCATACCACAGATCAGACAACATAATGAATCTTTAGAACTGAGTGGCACTTCATAGTTTAAAAATACTTTGTAAACAGCATTTCGTGTAATCAACAGAACAACCCTATGTGATAGGGTATGATTTTAGTATTTTATGAGAAGAAAATTGAAGTTCATATAGGTTAAACTGCTTGGTCAAAGTCTTAAATATACTGCATTGGTTTTCTAGCACTGCCATAATAAATTACCACAAATTTGGTGGTATAAAACAACAGAAATTTATTCTTTCACAGTTCTGGAGGCCAGAAGTCAGAGATCAAAGTGTCAGCAGGGCCATGCCCTGTCTCAGAGCTCTAGAAAAGCTCTGTCTTCCTCTTCCAGCTTCCTTGCTGCTTCCAGCCTCTGGTCACTCCAGGAATTTCTTGCTTGCAGAAGCCAACACCATTCTCTGCTTCCATCTTCACATGGCCTTCTTCTCTGTCCTTTTCACATGCTTAGTCATCTGCCTTGAATTTCTTTCGTATTCTGTTTCTAAATAGAAGCAAAGGCTTCTCAGAATCTGATAATAGAAGTGGTATACCTTGCTAATACCTTGTTCAACATTATTGAGATGGACATAGTATGACTATAATAGAATATCACAATAAAAATGATGAGTTTTCAGATGTGAAATTGAAATATATTTTTATAATCTCATGTAGTAGGGCAATTTTGATACATGGATATTTTTCAATAAAATTGTCAATACTTATGTACAGCCCAGTGTCAGAAATTATAAATTAAAAAATATGAAATTTTCTCTAACATATCTGATGTTTATTTTAGTATCATCAGAATTTGTGAAATGTTCTCTTTTTCTGTTTAGAAGCAATAAGTATTTTCAAATTCTCAAAAACTGTATAAATCATTTTCCTTTGCAAAAGTTGTGCTACTGTCAGAGCAAGGATTCAAAATATAAATCAATCATGTAAAACAAAGTAGGGAATCCAATGAATGAACAATTAAATAATGGCGAGGAGTTTATTCTTTAATAATAAGCAAATGTTTACTCTTTGGCTCAGTTCTAAGCATTGGGGATGTAGTGGTGAACAAAACGGACCAGATAACTGCACGACGGGGAGGACATTCTGGTGGAAGGGCATTAACTTACTTCTCTATAACTCTGGCAGTCTTGATGCTCCTATTTTTTTTGTTTGCATTTTGGTTTTGCTTTCATGACCTCAACATCACGCTCTGCTAATTTTCCTTCTATCTGGCTATTTTTTCTTAGTCTCCTTTTCTAGCCCATGCTATAAAGTTGATGTTTCTCAGAGCTCTTTTCTAGACTTCCTTTCTCATTAATTCACACATTTTCCCAAGGATAGTCTATCCAAACTACTCACGTTTTTAGTACAGCTAGACCTTCACAATCAATGAGCTCCCTTCCTTGGGTTATCATACCACAGATTTAACTGCCCACTGACATATACCTTTTCCTCACTACCAACCCTCCTATCCAATCAATTAGAAACTTGTTGACTCTACCTACTAAACATTTTTCTACTTTGTCTGCTTCTGTCTATTCTCAATATCAACACCCCACTCAGAATCATCTATCCTGTAAAAACTGTATGAACTCCCAGTCTTCAGTCTTTTCCCCGCCCCCACCCCTAGTCTATGCTCCACATTGCAGCCAGAGTACTTTCTAAAATTAAGATTTAAATATATTTACTGCTTTAAAACCATTCAAGAGTTTCTTATCTTTCTCAGGGTAAAGTCCAACCCCTTATTGTGGTGGCTTGTATGTCCGGGCCTTGGTTTATCTCCCTAGCCTCTTTTCCCTTTTCATTTTCAGTTTGGACATGCTGAACTTCTTTCATTTGCAGTGCTCTACCATGCAATTACTTCTGTTGAATAAGTTAGCACTGCTGCCCGTCACTTGAATAATATTTTCAAACCCCCTCATATTAGGAATCAGGTATTTCAGAAAGCTTTGTGTGATAACCTAAATCTGGATTATGTGTCTCTTCTGTATGTCATGATAGGATCATGTACTCATATACTTTCTCTGTTGTTCCACTTCTCATATTGTAGTATGATTGCCTGTGGGGTTGGCTGGTTGAAGTCAGGGATGATGTCATTTCTGTTGATCAGTTTATTTCCAACATCTAGCACAATTACTGGCACATAGTGAATATTACCTAATGAATAAGTGATTATAATCTCTTTTTCAATAACCTACACTTAATTTTATATGTATTTATTTATAAGACTTGGTAAATGAATTTTTAAAGTGTTTTTTAGAAATGCTAGATGCAACAAATTAGATCCATCCTGCTTGTCGGGTTGAATAAAGCAACCTTTTTTCCCCCTACATTTTATTTTTCCACTCTGTACTGCAAAGCATACTGCAGTATAGGAACAAAGGAAAAATGATCCTCCTACTTTTAACTGATCAGATTATCCACTACACTGTATAGCATCTTCAGATATAGCTATAGGCCATTATTTTTAAATAGTGTCTGCTAATTTTATTGTGTCATTTTATTTACCTTGATAATGTAATACCTTTTACAATGAATTTTTCATAGAAAAGCATTGTTAAGGACAAATACCTTTTATCTGTAATATTTGTCAACCTTCTAATATAATTGGATTATATTTTTTCCATTACCAGAAAATGGCCTTTAGAAATATAGATAAATTAGAGTGCCCAATTGGCTTTGTCATTAGTATTTATTATTTTATGTACTATTACATATCCTTTTAATTTTTCCCTTTCTCAATTAAATGTGTCCTTCAATCTTTTATCATAAGGAGTACCTCATTTTCCTTATGAGAGTAATGGTTTTTCATTGCCTTTCTGGTCCTCTATTTTTTCATATAGCCGCCTAAAACTAAGATGACTAAGATGACTACTATAATACTAAAGTTAAGATAAAGAGATACTATTGATTTGTAAATTGAGGTGTTATACTATGTGTGTCCTATTTCTGGCCTCTTTTAATATGGTTTAATACCTCATTCCATTTTTATTGCCTCTAGGTAGTGAACAAATGTCTTCATTGAATTGCACAAAGAGATGCATAAATCTTATTCCTGAGAAAATTACATTTAATGCAGAGCTCATCAATGTGTATGAGTAATTTAAATTTATTTTTCAAATGTGCTTTGCCTTTATGTATTTTAAATGGATTTTATCAACCTTTGTGTTTCTTAATTACCTTACATTGTTAGGCCTTTTTAGAATTCAACCAATTTCCCTAATCTCAAGAAAATTAAAATAAATTTTTTCTGCAAATTTTAAAACTTCACCTTTTTTCCAGACCATTAACAAAAATATTGAATAGCAGACACATGGTTCTGGATTCTAGACTAACCCCGGTAATTAACCTCTTTGCTTCCTGAGGATTTGAAACTTATTTCCACTCAATTTCTACCACTTAACTTGTTTTTAATGGCTTAGGGCCATCCGCAGGAGAATAGAGGGACCTGAGCAAATCATTTTGCAATCTCATTGCTTAACATTTTTATTCATATGAAATTCGAATGTTAATATCAAGGACATCCTTAAAGTGTAAAGCTCCTGGGACTATTTGTAAAGAAGGCTGTTTAGAAGTAGCAAACCCATTTCCAAACCCTCCTCTAGCCCTTTTTTTATGGGCCAGTGCTTCTCGAATTTTAGAATTCACAGAGAATCACTTGGGGGAACATATTAAAAATGTAAATTTCTGTTCCTCTCCTTGGATGTACTGAATCAGAATCAAGCATGGTTTGGTTGACTCACTTTACCTTTTTAAGAAAAAGGCCTAAATGAATTCCAGCTGTCCAAGCTTTGCTTCTTAAAGTGTAGTCCAAGGATCAGAAGAATCAGCATCACATAGGAATTTCTTAGAAATGCAGAATCTCAGTCCGCTGAATCAGATACTGAATTTTTGACAATACTCTTAGTTGGTTGCTTATTAAAATTTGAGAAGCAGTCTATAGACCACATTTTGAGAAACTACAGTAAAATCAAACTAACATTTATATCATTTGTAGTACCAGTTGTAGATTTCCTTTCCTCCTCAACTCTCTTCTCTCCTCTAGCATTTACCAGTTAACCTAGATCTAGACCTTGCAGTATCTATGGTATGTCTGCTTTCTGCTGGGTTCTAAGTTACATGCTGGACTCTCATAAATAACTCTCACCTGACAGAACTTACTGTCTAGGACACTATGTCTATGTCCTGTTATAATTTTTACAAAGGTTTTAGTAGAGATTAGGCACTATGTCCCGTTCATCCTAGTGTTGCATATATATATTTTATAGCCTTTAATTTAACATACTGGGAAATTTAAAAAGCCATGTTCATTTCATGCTTTCAAAATATCCTGGCTGCTTAGGAATCACCTTGTCTTTATTTTTCTTATACATATTTTTACATTTAGATGTTGTATTGGACAGTCTAATTGCTACAAGCTATTTATACTACACGATCCCCTTCCTCACAACTTTGTTCAATTTTTCTAGTCCTTTGGAACAGTTTATATGGTTATTGTGTTTCCCTCATGAATCTCCTTGAAATGTTTGAAGATTGCTATTCCTATTGTCCATGTTAATATCACTTAATCCAGTGATCCTAACTTTCTTTCAACGCGTGACTCCTGCAATAAACATAGCACATACAGCATAGATATAATCTGCAAATCTCAGATACTCAGTAGCACTGTTATCTGCATCTGAACCATACAGTTTGTGTGTTTTCTTCTACAAGTTTTATTTTTGTGTGTGTGATTTCTTTCTCTCTTTTTTTCATTTCAGCATAGTAGAAGGATACAGATGTTTAGGTTACATATATTGCCTTTGCCCCGCCCGAGTTAGAGCTTCAAGAGTGTCCATCCCACAGACGGTGCACACTGCACCTGTATCTCCATAGATTCCATTAACTTTGAGATCACACATTCTGAGATACTGACTTGTAATGTGATTAACTGGAATTTTTATAATTTTGTATGCATGGAGCTCTCTTTTTAAATTTATTTCCTAATGAAGTGTATTTGCTGAGTTAAATTTATTAGGGAACTATTTTATAAATATGTTTAACTTTAACTTCCCATGACTTTTTTGTAGAGTTTCTGATTTGATAAAGCATATTATATCATGATTAGGGGGAAAAAGGCTCTTCATTTTTTGTACCTTTTGGAAGTGTTTCTCATTGAAATATACTAATGTGTGGCAAGTAGGACACATGCGTCAAGAGGCTGCTAATCATGCAAATATCTGAGTCCTACCAGGATCTACTAAACCTAACCATCTATGTATTTAATAAGTTCCCCAGGTAATTCTTACTAAAATTTGATAACCTTTAAAAGCCTTTACTTATGCTCTCAAGAAGACTGGATCAACATTAAGGGTCACATAATCAATTTATTATGCTGCAGAATAAAATTATATAAATCTTATGTGTCTGAAAGCATGAAAGGAATGGAGGCTTTAGTAAATCATACATAACTTTGATTGTCACATAAATCTGGGCAGGGTATTTTTTCTCATCACAATTTTGCCATCCAGTATAGCAGCCTAAATAAAAAAGACTAAAATATGTGGCAAAATGAAGGCTTGTATAATTGTCTGGCATGTTCTTAATTTATTAATATTTATGATTGTATGATTTTGAAAGTTCTTTTAAGCTTAACATTTTATTGCTACATACATTAAACCTGTGTCCCCTGGATTGAAGCGGACGCTGCTTTAGGTAGGAAAAGTGACTGCATAGACTTGTGTGCCTTTCTCTTTTCATAAATGCATTTGTAAGCTATCAGTAATCAGTGCCTCTCTTTTATAATAAGTCAGAAAAATTGATTTATTTCTTTCCACATGATTATGCCAAGGGAATTTCTTCTTTATATACTAAATTTCTTTTCTAGACACTATGCCTCAAGTGGGTATAAGAAAGCCCTAGACCATTGATGTGGGATCTATCAATGTCTATTAATGAAGAATTCTAAACCTGACAACTATTTTCCGGAGTGAGCATCTAGCAAATATATATGCATGAGCTCTCAATGGGCCTTCTAGGAAAACAGAGGCTAGGAATTGACGATTACATATGAAACAGTGGAACTCATGCCCTCAGAAGAGAAGGTGAAAAATGACACTCTCCAGTCTTTCCAGGGGTGTTCTTGGTGGGCAGATAATTCATTCTAAGCTAGGAACTATTTAAGATACATGGGTGCTATGAAGGGACACTTCTTGGACCATCAGCAGAGATTGGATGTAAAAGTCCAAGACGATGTGTTTTGATTTTGCCATGTGGCTATGCCAGCCCACATTCTCCATGTTCCTACTAAAAGAGGAAGCTACAAATTAGAAGAAAATCTAACCTTCTCAACATGTCTGTCAAGCCTCTACATAACCTGGCTCCTCCCTACTGGGACCACTCTCTTCTTAACTCACTGTACTCCAGCCACAGAGATTTTTGAATGTCTGTGTTCCAGTTATCACTGCTCCCTGACAGGCTCGTTGTCCCAGGTTCTTTTTAAGCTGGTTCCTTTACTTAGTGTCTCTGCTCAACTATCAGTTCTTGAGATTTTTCCCTTTAACTCAATCTGAAGTAGCTTCTTTGTGTCACAAAGTGTATTTTATTCATGATATTAATAACTCTGTACAATTTGTTTACTTACTTGTATTACTCATTTATGTATCTACTTTCTTCCTCCACTGGTATTTAAGATTTATGAGAGCGGGTATATCAATTAACTTCTGTAAAATAAATTCCCAAATTAAAAAATAGATAGTATAATGTCTCATTAAAAATAAACAGTTAGTCTTCAGTTTTATGATATTTCATTGTGACATTTGTGGTCAGTGGGGGGGCCTTCCATGCAGTGATTTGGGGACCCAGACTTCTTGCAACTTGTGGTTCTTCCCTTCCCTAGGACCTCAGAGTCCTCTGTGGGAGTCTCCCAGTGATAGCACTGATTAGTTTCAGAAATAAATGATTGTTTTGTGACATTGTTTTTGTTATTTTTAATTTTTTTCTTTTATTTGAAGTACTCTAAGAAAGCAATGGTTATGCTATATTGAGTTCATAATTGTACGAAGGAATGGATGTGTTTTATCACTAAAAGTCTATAAACTAATATGAAAGTCAATGCCTAGCTAAATACCTTAATTATTCTAAGTTTCTTAGGAATTTTTTTACATAACCATAAAAAGTAATTCCTAATACAACTGACATCTAAAATTGATTTATGTATCTCTGTATACATATTTGAGTGATATATATTTTATACATATGTATGTATGTGTGTGTGTGTGTGTGTGTGTGTATCCCAAATTGATGGATGAAAAGTGACTCATTCATTGAAGTCACTTTTACTCCTTCAATATTTGGATAAGAAAGAAAGGACTCACTTTTACCAGTCCAATTTTTTAAAAATTTTTTTAAATTTGTATTTCAGCACCTTATGGGGGTACAAATGTTTAGGTTACATATATTGCCTTTGCCCTGCCCAAGTCACAGCTTCAAGTCTGCCCATCCCCCCAGAGGGTGGGCACCATGCCCATTAGGTGTGAATATATCCATCACCTCTTTCCCCAACCACCTGCTCGACACCTAATGAATGCTACTACTGTATGTGCACATAAGTGTTGATCAATTAGTACCAATTTGATGGTGAGTACATGTGGTGCTTGTTTTTCCATTCTTGTGATACTTCACTTAGTAGAATGGGCTCCAGTTCTATCCATGATAATACAAGAGGTGCTAGTTCACGATTGTTTTATTCTTCCATATGTATATTTAGTATCTCCAGCAATATGTTTTGAACAGACTGCTCTTTACCCAGGGAATTCTTTTGCACCTTTTGCACAGATCAAATGACCACATAACAGTAGGACTATTACTGGATCCTCCTCTCTTCTTTAAATTTTGATTATGAGGTATAATTTACATTAGAACTTACCCTTTTATATATAAGTCTATGAATTTTGATAAATGCATGCAATCATGTAACTACTACCACAATCAAGAAATTGAGCAGTTTTCTTAGCCAAATAACTTCTTTTATGTCCCTTTATAAATAAGCCCTCTGTATCCCTGCATCCCCTGACAACTACTAATCTGCTTTCTGTGCTCATAGTTTTGTCTTTGCCAGAATGTTTTATAAATAGAATCATAAGATAGGTAGCCCTTTTAAGTTTGACTTCTTTCATTTAATACAGTGCATTGGAAACCTTTTTGTGCTGTTTCATTTTTCAAGCATTGATACATTTTTATTTTTGAATAGTATCCCATTTGATGAATGTACCACAATTTATATATCCATTTACTGGTTGAAGAAAATTTGAGTTGCTTTCAGTTTTGAAAAGCGTTGAATAAAGCTGTTTGTAAACATTTATGTGAAGGTTTTTGTGTGACCATCTCTTCATTTCATTTGGGTAAATATCTCGTAGTGGATTGCTGATTTGTGTGGTAAGTAGATACTTAATTTTATACAAAATTGGCAATTTTTTTAAGTGGCTGCATTATATTGAATTCCCACCAAAAATGTGTGAATATTCCAGTTGCTCTGCAACATCACCAGTGCCATCACCAGGTTTGTTTGTTTGCTAAAACACTTTTCTAGTATGCTATGATGTTTACCTAGACTCTCCATTCTCTACTCCTGTCACCAAACTTTATTGCTTTGTTGGATGCCTGATCAGCAAAAGTATCACCATTCAGAAAGTCTTTCCTGTCCCCTGAACTCAAGTCTGATTCCTTTTGTAGAGACTCCGATGTCTTACCTGAGGTTTTAATTGTGTATTCATTATTGTGATTATTATAATCTCGTTTGTATCTCTCACTTTACTATAAGTCTACACCCTCAGGATCTGCATCTATATTGGTTTGGCACTGTTTTGCCAACATTGAATATAGTGACTGCCAAATACTAGATGCTAAGTAAATATATGGTTAAGGGCCATAATTTGCTGTTGGATGAAATAAGGGAATTATTTCAGCCTAGAAAGGACACACTCACTGCCCAATGTTTTCTTTTTCCTCTGAAGTTAAACAATATATTTCTGACAACTCTATTTTACAATCGAATCATAGAAAATCAAATAATTACATAGGAAACCATATTGTTACCTTATAAATATTTTTCTAATAAACAATCATTCCTTTCTAGACTGGCAAGTCCAATAAATATCTGTCCAATCACCCTTTACTGCTACTAATTTGCAGATAATCGCAAAGTACATGTTACATACCCTTGTTCTGAAAGGATATGGGAAGTATAGTAAAGTAAGAGAACTGATAGTTATTGAGCACCTGTTATGTGCGTGCTAGGACTTTATATAATAATTATTTTACTTAACTATTATAGCTACCTTAGGATGTATAGATATGATCTCTATTTTCATAGATGATGAAATGAGTCTAAATATTTAAAACATTTATCCAGCTAGTAAGTAGAAGAGCCTGTATTATAGTCCAAATCTATCTGACACCAAAGATCCTGAATGCTCCATCTATACTTCTAGCATAGTGAACTAAATTTTGTTCTGAAAATTTCAGGTTATGTGTCTAAGCCATAAAATAGTAGAAAAATGTCAAATACCATGTGCTATTTATACAGTGAATGAAAATGCTTTGCATTACATTAAAGTTGTAACTTTAAAGCAGCATGACATTTTAAATTGTTTGACTAGCTGGCTTCTTTAAGGACCTACTTCAAGAAACTCTTCCATTTACATGTGACAGACATCTCAGGTGGTACAAGAGTGCATGGTATTTCAAGAAATTAAAATTGTAGTATCAAAGCTGAGAAGACGTATGAATGATTATTCTCTCCAAGCCTCTGCTGTGGGACATAAGATTGTTTAAGTTATTCAGTATAGATGATGAATCATTGTCCTTAAGCCTAAAAACCCCTCTAGAATGTACCAGCATTTAATTTATTCTTCATCTGTGCAGCCAAAAGGTCTGACAGTTAACCTTTTCATTGTCCATCTGTAGGATAACGTCCTAACATCTCTATGTGTATGTGCTTAAATCAGCCCTGTTTTCTGAGCTAAGACTATTTAAGATTAGACAAAGACTGAACATTCTCTGCAGGATGGTTTGTCAGGTTTGCCTAGTAAAATTTGTGTTATTATAAATTATTCAACTTATACCATTTGCCCCTAAAGTAAGTATATTTTAAAATATTGAATTTAAACAGCTAAGTGAATATTATGTGCATAGTGGAAAAATTAATTCTAGCAAAGTTTAGTATACAATTATTTCGTTTCTACCAGATTTCAGTGTAAAACACTGGGAAAGTGTTTAGCTACCTGAAATTATAAAAGTTTGAAAACCTACAAACACATCTCCTAAATTCCATGCTAAAAAAACAACCTGGGGATGATTATGACAAAATAGCAACATTTTCTTCTTATTCTTCAGTGGAAGAAAAAACATGGAAAATATAATTATAGTACCAGCAATTCTGTTAGTATGTGTTTTAATACTGTTACTCTTTTCCTATTTTAGAAGTAGCATCAAATTATTAAATAACAGTCAAATGTATCAAACTAGTTATTTGCATAAAGGTTATTCAATTAATTAGATACCTGTAATTATTATGTTTTAGTGTCTCCTTGCCTTTCCCCATGGATATAGTTAGAATCAGGTTTAAACATATCATATCCTTTGAATACAGGAGATAGCAAATTTCAGGCTTGAGTTTGAAAGGGTTTCTGGTGTTTTTTAGTACTGGTAGCTATCCCATTACAACTAACATCTTTCATATGATATCCTTGGATTGGGTATCTTTTTCTTTTTGCCTTTTTTTTAAGAGTCAGTGTCTCACTGTGTTGCGCAGGTTTATACTCTGGACTCGAACTTCAGGGCTCAGCCTACTGAGTAGCTGAGACTACAGATGTAGATCTTTGCACCTGGCTTGGGTATCTTGGTTTTAACCTACGTATTTTTAAATAATGAATTAAATTTTGACATGGAAAATACTTTTCTTTAAATTGAATTTCAATTCATTCTTTTTTTAATTTCAGAATTCTGTTTTAGACTACTTATGCATACATGTTAATAGCTCAATTTTTAAATATAATCTTTAGTGTAAATTATGTATGAACAAATTAGATCATAGATGTATTTCTGTTGAAGATGAGATTCCAGTTTAATTTTTCAAAAGCCCTTCCAAAGAGAGTGAAATGATGTAAAATAAGTAATGGACCTTTGTTTTTTGTTGTTGTTAATACCAATTTAACTTTCATATTCATCTCATGGTGTCCAAAGTACATTTTTGAACATTGATTTTACTCATTTGCCAGTTCTAGATAATAATCCTGAGTGGTTTATAGAGAAGCACTGCTCTGGGCATTGGGAAGTCTTGCTTCTAATCCCAGCTCTTTCTCTAACTATATCAAACTGGACAATTTACGTAACAGTATATGGGTAGTTTCCAAGCAATTAAGTTAGTGGATTGGCCTAGCCAACTTCTCAGTGTCCTTAATTTCTCAAATTCTTTGACTGGCTGCTGTTAATTTGTTGGGCCTGTGTTAGCTCATTCATTATTTCTTTAGGCAAACATTAATGAACATCTGAAGGTAAAAAGACTATTTTAAATGCCACATTCATCATGCAATACATGGGGAAATGATATATTTAGTTTTATTATTTTCAATATACTGATAATAATGTACAGTAGTAATAAATAGTGAACTATTCTTTGTCACAATGTATACATTGCAATATCACATATGAAATATTACAAACATAAATTTTAACAACATAAATATCAAATGTATGGATTAATTTTCAAACACCATAACTAATTCTTTGTTTTTAAAGAAAAATTTGACCCCATACTTGTCTATTCAAAGTGAGCAGTTCTATTAATATTATCTTTTATTTCATATTTGCACATATTCTACAAACTTAATAAAAACTCAAGCTCTGTTATTTTAAAATA
Organism: Lepilemur ruficaudatus; assembly: GCA_963574885.1. NCBI lineage: Eukaryota > Metazoa > Chordata > Mammalia > Primates > Lepilemuridae > Lepilemur > Lepilemur ruficaudatus. The sequence goes on along the minus strand of CAUYRT010083981.1, from coordinate 33,419 downwards.
AAGTTTAGCCTTTATATTTATTATAAATACAGGTGACTTATCATTAGCTTTCAATTATCTGTGTAAGACAGTTTTTTAAATAAAAAGAAACAATTTTTGTATTTCTTGTGAGCGCCCATAAAGATTTAATTAAATTTTACAACAAATCTGTAGAGTGGAAATATTGTCCTCTCCAGAGCACAAAGCTAAAACTGTCTTAGCAGATTGGGTAGCATTCCTTAATATTCTAGACAAAAAACTGAAAAAGATTCTATAAACAGTATGTACACAGAGGAAATTTACAAGAGCCTGACTTAATTACTTGTGACTAAATATTAAGGTAAAATCTTAACATTTTTTTCTTTATTCTTGTAAGAGGACCCAAAGGTGGTTAGGATTTGAGGTTTTCTTGCTTGTTCACTTAATTATATGGCATTCACAAACAGAGATTGGTACAAGCAATCATGCTGTTGACTTGGAGGCTGGTCAAGGCTATTCCATAATGTATAATTTATAGACTTAATTTATAGGCTTACTTCCAATCCTTAAATAAATGCAAAAATATCTTCAGTGTTGACCAGAATATTTCTTTTCTTTTCCTTTTTCTTTTCAGTCTGTGGAAATCACAACTATTTGGGAATATATGATTTTCACAGCATTATCTTTTTGCTATATTTATATTTTTTCTGATTTAGATTTCTAATGATAAGTTTCTTTCAATTTTCACTGCTGCTATTCATGTCAATGTCCTTAACATATTATTATGAAAAATAATATGTATCTTCTGTCATATTTATATCTTTCAAGCCTATCTTCTATTCTCAATCTAGATACTCTTCCAAAATCTAGTGTTTTATTCATATTTCCTCCTATTTATAGGCCTTCACTGATGTCCATTTGTTGATGCATTGAACACATAACTACTTGTACTAGACCCTCTGCATGTAGGATACAAGATCTAGTCCTTGTCCTGCCCTTTATTACTCAGATTCCCTTCTAGTACCTCATACTCTGCTTGTTTTCTTCTTCATGCAATTATTCCAGTTTAGCCATCTGTCTTTTACTTGTTGGCTGAAAATACCATAACCATTCCACTGTCCATAGCCAGGAATACCCTCTCTACTTGCTTAAAAACTTTACCCTTCTTATGCTTTTTAAGTTTTTCATGTATATTGATTCATTTGATTTTACAACATCTCTATGAAGTAGGTTCTATTCACATCCCTATTTGACAGGTAAAGACACTGAAGCCCAGAAAGATTAGGTAAATTGCTAAAGGTTACTCAGTAAGTGAGGTAGAACTGGAAATGGAACTCCGACATTCTTACTCAAGAGAATGATTTTTCAACTAGTTTATTTCTGGATTTACCCATCCCTTGTCCTTTCTCCTTTTTCTTCCTTTCTCCACCTCTCATTTTCTCTTTTTTTCTCTTCCCTTCTCCCTGTTTACTCTTCTCTCATTCTTTCTGGAATAATCTGAGTTCCCAGCACAGTCATGTTGTGGTTAGAGATGCAACGTGATATTTGCTTTAATGCCATCTTCTATTCAAAGTTATCATTTACTGAGTTAGTACATGCTTGAGTAGGATCATCTCTCTACACTGGCATTTGTAGAGATATCTGCATTTGTATTTGATCCCACTTTCTTCTACAACTTCCTTCATGATGGCAACAAGGGTCCTTTAGTGTCTGCTGGATCTATGTTTCATTTTTTAAAAGACCTTCTTACGATAGGGGAAATTTGGCAGCCCTTCCATACCTTGCTAGAGTTCTGGGCGTCTCGGTGGGCTTGCCTACACCAGTCTCTCCATGTAGCTTTCTGAATTCTGTTTTCCTGTGACATGACATTCTGGGAAGCTTTCTGGACTTGGATGCCTCCGAGGGCAGGCATATAGGAAGAGATGACTGATATCCTGCACTCTAGATCCTCACACTTATTGGAGATGATAACCATTCTTCCCACTGTCTTTAAAGGTTTTCCTCCAGCAGTAGTGAAAAGCAGGCACTGAGTCCTTATCAGTTTCGAACCCTTCCACTTCTCTATCTCTTCTGTGCCCTACCTTTTCATTTCTTGTCTTCTGTATTGGCAGCTCTGCTACTATTATTATTTTTAATTATTGTGTCTTAAAACTAAACCACCATTTTTATTAGTTTGTTGGTTTTAAATTTTTAAAAGTCAGGAACTTAATGTCTCAATTGTTGGTTCTACTGTCCCTTGAAGTACTAAGTTTCTACAAATAGCTGAGTCATTCATAGGATAAGAAAGTGGGGATGAAAAGCACTTCTATGAAAAGATTTTGCTGTCATTCTCTCTTATTAGAATCAGATTGGAAGTAAAAAGAATATTGCTGAGACTGAGCTGGTAGGGAGCCAGGATAGTGAAAATTTTGTTTTAATGCAGTAAAATAGATAATAGGGAGACATTTAATATTTTTGACAGAAGTAACATATTAATAATAGGCAGTTTATTTGGAGGAATTTTGTTCAATTAGCCTGGGATATGATCAAATGGAGGAGAGAGACTAAAGAAGACAGATTATTCAGTACTTTACTGCCAATAGCCAATTTTTCCCCTGAGTGGGTCATATTTACCAATTTTCTTTGATACAATAATTTTATTGTTCACAGAAGAATAGTGTCTATCTTTCCACTAAAGGTGAAATGATTTTTGAAGACAATTCCATTTTTACTGTATTATATACTTCTTAAATGTATACTCATAAAATTTAAAACTGCCAATAACTCATAGGGTTTTAATATGGGATTTGTGTTATCATGTCATAACTTTTAACCTTGTTTTATAAAAAGAAAATGAATACTTGAATGTACCTGCCCTCATTTCTAAGTGACTGTCTCTTTTATTCATGGTTTGTTTCCTCTGATGAGGTTCTCAGGAGACAGTTTTTATCTCGGTGTTTTTATAGTTTCTTAATTATTCACTGTCATTTTAAAATGGATGCTTCAGGAATACTTGAGTATTTACATACACTTTGTCACCTTGCTTAACTTTGCATGTCTCGCAGAAGGGTCCTGATAATTATTGTAATAGAACTTGAAAGAAGCTATGTCAGCCTGCACATACCATTAGTGCATTAATGTGTCAAAATAGCAGTGAATGACACAGCTCTAGGCAGTCTTAAAAGCTACTAATGGCAGACCAACTCTAAGGAATTGATTTGTAAGCAATACTAAAGCTATAAAACTTTCTCCTTGATATATAGTTTCAGAAAGCCTTCTTCTATTATTCACCTTATTTTTAGTAGATGAGTAATAGCTATTTGAATAAGTGAGCAATCTATAAAGTCAACATGGTTGATGTTCTCTTGTTTTAAGTAGCAATAAAAAACTTCAAATAGGAAAACTAACAAGATAGCAGCATATTAAAATTAATTCAGTTGTTAACATTTAAACTGCAATTTAATCATGGGTTGAATCTTTTAAGTTATTGTTTTGTGTTTAATAGAAATGGATTTGGGAATGTGGCTTGTCAAATGAATAGCTTTTGACACTTAGAATAATTAAAGAGAAATATTTGAAAAGTGAAATAAACTTTATAAATCAAAATTTATGATAATGTAATAAATATATATTAGTTTTAAAAGCTGAAAAAATATATTTTGAAACTAAAAACATACAAAGTTCAAAAGCTAAATTACCTGGTACAATACATGTGGAGTTATAGATAAAAACCTACTGCTACTGTTCTCCATATAGCAGTCAGAGATCCTTATGAGACCTTATTGTTGTTTGGGCCAAGGTATCTCCCTCCCAGGCAGTTCCATTAGATCAGGAGCCATCGCCATCATGCTTACCATGGTAGCTTCTGGGACTAAGCTCAATGTCTAGAACAAATCAGGAGCCCAATAACTATTTTTAAGCAAATGTGTGGCTTCCCAAGTGGGAAAAACCATATAATTTTAATAAAAGACATTTTTTTAGTGTATCAAGAATGGCACAAAGGATAATTCAAGTAAGAAAAACATATGTCTCATACTTCCTAAAACTTGCTTCAAGTGAACAGCCATTGAAAGAAAAAAAACAGTGTAGCATGGTACACTATGCATTGCAATTGACATTCAAATTTGCACACAAAACTAATGGGCTAGATTAGACTATTTCCTAGCTTCCTTTTTACCCTAAAATTTGTGACTCTGATTTAGGTTTGAGTTCATGGCCAAAGTTACTGAAAATAAATAAAAGTTATTACAAAAAAATTGGTATTTTGAATGAATCTAGAAATAGTTCTTACAGTGGAAAATGAACTGAGCTCAGATTCAGGAAGCTTGACAGCTCATGAATTTCATTCCATTGTGAGTAACAAGGAAGGGAATATGAGGGAGACACTAAGGAACTTTGAAATTTCCTATAGTGCATGTAGGGATAGTGCTGGACAAAAGAATATGGCTTGCTTCGTTTAATTTTATTTCTTTCCTCCATTCCCACTTTGGTCTTCTATTTTCATGGTTTTCATTAAGTATTGAAAATATGGTGACTTTTTGAAGCAATTTATTTAACCAGCTGAACATATCATATTGTAATGTTAGAACAAAATATAGTAAATATTCAACACAACATTTAGATGTCAATAGCAAATTATATATGTGCATGTGTATGTATATGTGTGTATGTATATATAAAGTTTGCCTCTATAAAGGAAATAAAAATATTGTTTCTAACTTGTTCTAACAGGCTGAATTCAATATTTTTTACTCAGTATTACCTTTTTAGAAGTAAGTGAGAAAAAAATATGGCATAGTTCTAAATTTTTTCATACCTTAAAATTACTTTAGAATTCCTTATTTAACTTTACAGTATTTTAACTTTACAAACTGTGCCTTCTATCCTGACTTCCTGTTTTAAATCACTCCCTCAACTTATAATTTACTACTCTGGAGACAGTGGTTGACTTTTTATGGGGTGATTATTTTCTAGTTGTTTCTTCTTTCAATTCCCTTTTCTGCTTTTCCCCTCTAAGCACCTACAAACACATGTACATGTCTTTTTTCATTTACTTGATATGTGGTCTTTACAATGAGGCTGTCTTTCTGTGAAAATGAAATTTTATATCTTGTTAAAAATTCCAGAATGCTGTGTCCCAAGTGGGTATACATTTCTGAATACAAGACCTTAAATCTGAAAAGCCAGAAGGAAAAATGACTTCTTGTAATATCCATAACTACTTATAATAATGCAACCTTATAAATTTATGAAGGTCATGATTTACAGGCACGCAAATTCTTGTAAGTGAGGTTTTCATCTTGGAAAGAGTTCTATACCCCAACAAAACAGATTTGTAGTTCACTTAATTATAACTATATCTTCATAGCACTTATTTGTCATATCTTACATTTACCTTAGGGAGATCATATTCCAGATAAATTTCTGGTTGTGTCCAAAGTTCTGATTATTTTTCACTTAGCTTAATTTTACTGAGAAGTTAAAGACCTATGCATGTTTCAAAAAATCATCCTCAGTGTTTATATTCATAACATTTTTTGAACTTTTAGATAGGATACACCAATTGGTAACCATAGGACTTTGCAATGTAATAAGAAGAAGTCCAGGAGAGGGGCACTACAACTAAAAAAGTTCAGACTGGATTGTGTATCTAAATTTTTTGGCAGTAATAAAAAACATAAAAGTATAAGGTAATTGAGGGCTAAAAAGAAAATTTCAGCCAACTTGCACAAATAACTAGGATTCTAACTTTTATTTAAATATCTACAAATAGTATTTGCAAGTATATAAAAGCCTATACTCTAGAAACTAAGAAATTATAAGGATAAATGTGAATGACTCAGTTTTGTTCAATCCTAATTAAGTCATACTAACTCATATGCTGTATGAAAAATACTTTTATTGCTAATAAAACACACCTCATTTTTTCTCCTTTATAAGAAAATAGAAGTCTTAGAAGGAACTTCTTCGGTTCCTCACTTTGTAAATACTTCTTTGGGCATCTCCTTCCTTAGTGTCCTCCTTAGGTTTGAGGACAGCTCTCATCCCGGTCCTCTTAGATGTGATCCCCCTTAGGGCCCTCACACTTTATCAATCTCCTCTCTGTCCTGTTTTTTCAGATTTCTCCCTCATTCAGCTATCTCCTTTCTCCTGTTTCTTTAACCTCTCCAGCTACTTACTTTCTCTCTCTTCAGAATAAAATATATTCATGACTCTGAGATATTTGGAACCAAAAGAAAAACTCCTTCCATGACACATTAGCAAGTTTCAATCTTCCTTTTTTCATGGCCAGTCTCTAAAGAATAGTCCAAATTTACTGTCTTTATCTGCTTACCTTCCAAAAATGCTTCAACCCGTTGTGGTCTATCCTCTACCACTCAGTGGCAACTGTTTTTGTCAAGTCCATCAATGATTTCTGAATGCAAATTTCAAAGAACGTGTTTTTGAAGCATTATTTCTTACACTATATATTTTGTTTTTGTAGTGCTGACTACTGTTTGTCATTTCCTCAATTCTTTTTCCATTTTTTTACTTTCACTTCTCTGTGTCCTTGTATCATAAGCGTGTTTCTTATAAATATTAATAGTATATGTTAATAGTTGGGCCTTACTTTTTAAACCTATTCTGAGTGTCTCTATTTTTTCATTGTAGCTTTTAGTACTTTTAATTTCATGTAATTACTAATCTAGTTGTGTTTAAATCTACCATCTTGCTGTCCATGTTCTATTTCTGCCATGTACTTTTTGTTATTTTTATTACTCTTTTCTCTCTTTCTTATGGAGTAATCAAGTATTTTTCCATGTTTTGCTCTTCTGTTAGCTTTAATTATATATAATTGTATGTTCTTATTTCTTCCTGTATTCCTTTCATTGCTTATACTTAGGATTTCAATATACATAATTGACTTATTAGATTCTACAAAAGTTAGTGTTATTGGCATTTCCTAAACAATACTAAATCCATATAACACTTTAGCTTCGTTTAGCTCTCTCTTAACTTTTATATAATACTATGTTGTTACACATTTTCTTCTACCTATGTTGTATGAACATAAGATACAATAATGTTGTTCTTTTTTTAATTTTTTTTATTTTTTATTTTATTTTTTTTTATTGGGGGAAAACTACAAAGCATTTACAGTACAATGTTTACAGTCACAATTTGTAGTGAGCAGATTTCCCAAAATATGTTACCACTCAAGTTGACTTATCTTGTTACATTCAAAAATCTACTCTGTCAAAGTAGTCCAGAGAGTATCTACATACAACCAACACTCCATGTATGTTGTTCTTTTTAACATTTTTTTTCTATATACCCGTAATCACCATTTCTAGTGCCCTTTAGTCCTTCCTGTAGTTTCATCTTTCCATCTGGAATCACTTTTCTTTCGGCCTGAAAAACTTCCTATAGTATTTCTTATATAGCAACCAATTATCTCAGCTGGGGACTAATTCTCTTCTCTTCTATTTGTCTAAAAATATTTTAACTACACTCTTACGTTTGAAGGATATTTTCACCAGGTTAAAATCTATACAGTTTTTATTGGTTGGAAAGGTGGGGTTTTTTTTTTTTTTGGTGGGTTTTTCTTTTAAATATTTCTGCACATTTTCCACTGACTTCCATATTTCTATTAGTAAGTCAATTATCAGTTTTACTGTTACTGCTTTTATGATTTCTTTTAGTTGTTGGCTTTCAATAGCTTGACCTTGATGTGGCTTGTTGTGGTCTTCCTTTTACTTGTCTTGCTTGCTATTTGCTGATCTTCATGAATATGTGGGTTGATACCTTTTATCAGTTTGGGAAAATTCTTGGTCATCTATTTAAAGATTGCATGTGCTAACATCTCTCTGTCATCTCCTTTGAGTAGTTTAATTACAAATATGTTAGACTTTCAGTGTGTCCCATGTGTCTCTTGCACTCTACTTTGTTCTTTCCATGACTTTTTCTTTCTATATTTCAGTTAAAATTTTTTTTATTGACCTTTTTTTGGTTCACTAATCCTGTCTTCCTCTTTGTCCAGTTTACTGTTACTCTCAGCTAATGAGCTTTAAATTTTAGATATTGTGCTTTTTCAATTTTTAGATGTCCAGTTGATGCTTATATTATAGATTTCAATTCCTTATAGAAATTTTTCATCTTTCCATCAATTTTGTCAATCTTTTACCTTAACTTTTAATAACATATTGATCTTTGCTATTTTAATGTTCTTCTTGGATGACTCTAGTATCTGGGTCAGTTGTTCATATACTTCTATTGCTTACTTTTTATCTTGATTGATGGCCACATTTTTCTGCTTCTTTGCATGACTAGTAAATTTTGATTGTATGTCAGACTTCGTGTACAAAACAGTTGTAAAAGTTTAAGCTGTATGATTTGTCTAGCAACAGGGAGGGTTTCCCCATGAGGGGCTAATCACCAGTTCAATCTAGGACAAAGCAGGATCAGGTCTGGGTTGCAATTTTAGTTAAGACTTGATTCACCTTTGGTCCATCTTTCCTCTTTGGGTGTGACTCTTGTGAGCTGTTGATTAAAAGCCTGGTAGATTTTTGTCTCTTTGGCGCCCTCCATATCAATGTATAATTTAGTGCCAAAAATTCAATTTTGAGCCTGACAAAAATTTATCAACTTGCCTTAGTACCAATAAGACTTTCACATCTTTGTATCTTGTACAGTACTTAGCAGACTGCTATGTTCTTGGTAGGCACTTAATGGTATATGTGAAGTGATTGGTAAGGTTTCAATCTTCTTAAATTTTCAAAAATTAATTCTAATAACCAGTTGAATAACAGTTGTTACCTCGATTACAGTATTATGATGTTATTTCTAATTCTGAAGCACGAACTACTGTTTTCCCCCTTTAAAATGGGTGCCCTCTGTCATCTCTCTAAAGTGTGGCAGAAGTGGGGAAAAACAATGTCAACATATTATATTTGCCTGCCTTTATATTCCATAATGTTAAAAGTGCAGATTTGTCTTTATTTAATATCAAATTCTAAAAGTAACTGTCTAGTTAACACTTTAAAAAAAGCTTTGTTTTTAGCTTTTTTTAAAATACCGTATGCCAAAAATCCTCATTAAGCCATTCTTTATTACACTTTTTTTTCTCATTTTTAATTTCTCTATGATTCTCTGAACAATGTGCTAATGAAACTTCACTGTTCTATATGGTTTATTTTAAGGCAAGACATTATTACAATTTCTTGTAAGATTTTTCTGAACCTAATTAAAATTTAGAACATCAATACTCATTTTTATAGATTGGATGTCTAAAGTTCATAAGAATGAGTAGTTTTATCTTTAAACTTTTAATGGAAACTTTTGCTGTATTATGTAAATTTGCATCTGAAGTTTCTTAAAATTTTCTCATGAACTAGAATTTATTGATGAATGATTTTTAGCTTCGTATCCCTCATGTAGTCAGTCAAATTATACTTACTAAACTTTTTTTCCACTAAAACCCTTTCGTTAATTTAAATCACAAAAACTGACTAGTTATTTAGGAAAATTAAATAAGTCATCGTGGGTTAGTGAGGAATGATGAGGCATTACAAATATATGAAAAGTCATATTCCAGGGTATTTTTATGAAGCTTTCTACTTTTTTCTTATTCAAATGTTATCTTATTTTGATGTAAATAATTTTGTTAATAGACTATACAAATATAGTTTCAATTTTTAAAATACGTAAGTGCCTGTCAGATGAAAACCACAATAAAAACTTACTTTTTGTCATAATACAATATGGTTTAGTTTTAATTCTACAATAATTTGGTGTGTTGAGGGTATACGCCAAAATATTGATATGTAATTTATTCAGATCCTCCAAGGAAAATGGCCTACTTCATCAGAAATCTTCTATTGTTTTTAGACAAAATTTTAGATATTGCTATTTTGTCTTTAGTGTCATCTCTGATTCAACTCATTAAGGTTTTGCAAATATAATGAGCAAAATATAGTTTCTTCTTTTATTTAGCATTTCTATGATTAATTACCACGGAAGTTGAACATCCATTTACATATTAGTCATTTGAATTTCTCGTTTTGAGAAGGTCTTTTATAAGTTTTTCCTAATTTCCTAATGTGTTATATTTTTCAAATTGGCTTGTGGTCATTATTTACATATTTTAGATATTATCTCTTTTCTTGTTATGCATATTGCGAATATTTTCTCCTTGTATGTTCATTTTTCTTTTTGGTGTTTCCTAGTGCCCATGGTCACATCAATCATTTGGCTATTAGTTCGTAAATTTATTTCAATACAATTAAACATGGCTCAATAGATGACTCCTTTTTTGTTTGCAAATTATTGAGATCTTTATGTTTATGTCCTAATGCTTCTTTTTTCCTATGTAAAATGCTAACAGGAACTTCTGGTTTTTTTAAAAAAAAAGATGGAATTAAACATGACAAATTGATTAGTTATTTTTTTTAGCATTTTAATGTGAGTATTACTTTTTTCATGGAGTCATGAACTTCTCTCTAAAGTATAATAGCAGAAAGACAAACAACTTCTGAAGAAATATTTGGCAAATAAAATGAATACCCCATATTGAGTCTCACCTTTCAGCAAAGTCAAAGAACAACCGAAGGTATATTTGTAAGAGATTATTAGATAAGAGAAATGATTCACACACTGCTGGGATACACATATTACTCTGTGGGAACTTCCTTCAGAGTTAGGATGCTTCAGAGAGAATGTGCTCAATTGTACAGATGCCTACATAAACATAGGGGACATCCATATGACTTTCCAACAGAAAGATCATTTTATTTGCCAAACCTAATGTTTTCTTGCTACCTTCTAGATTATGTAATCTATTTCACTGGGTAACCATGGCAGTGCAGTAATTCTCAAGTTAAAGCTTTTCATGAAACAAAGCCTACATTTTTTTTCTAGCAGCAGGAAACATTTGACTGAAAAGCAAATCACAATCTTTTGAGACTAGATGCATGCTGTGTAATTCTGAGTTCAGCATGTGTCTTAGGGGGTGTGTTTCATAAATTCTTTTTTTCCTGAGGCAGCTCTATTTTCCTGAAGCAGCCTAGAGATACAAAAGACATTCTGTTCAACTGTTAAAACTCCATATTGACGTAGGCAAGAACTTATAATTGTTAAAAATCAAATTAAAAATTGCAAATTGTTTTTGCTGTTCTCTGTACAATATATTCTTATTGAAAATACTTTCTTTTTGGGCATATAAATAGGTTCTTTTAAGTTATTTTTCAAGCTTATGGTAATAAAATGAAAGCAGAAAATGATACCATTAAAACAGTTTGCCTTTATTAGTGTTAGTCATCTATAATTTATAAAACATATTTGTGCTCACTCTGATTTTTCAACATATGTACACATGTATGTGTGTGTAAATCATTTTTGATATTTATTTAATATATACATGAAATTTGGAAAGCACAAAAACAATTTCTCTCTCTTAATAGTAAAAGTTAAGGAAAAAAACCCAGCAAGTATTTAGACTCATGTGGAAAATAGTTATAGTTATACAGATGTTAGCAAGCTCAATAAAATAAATTACTTCTGCTTTTTAAATTTTTTACTAAACTCCTTATACAGCATTCAGTGGAAACTTAAATTTTGCTTACTTCATACTTCAATTGGTTGTGTTTTCTTTTGTCCTAAATGTCCCTCTCACCAACATTTAATTTAGAATATTTGGCAAAAGTAGTTGCTTTACTGCTGAGAGACTGTTTCTTTTTAATGTTGTAAATGCAGGTAATTCATACAGTATTCACTTGCATTTTTTAGATTTTGAGATCTAAATTATTTTTTCAAATTGAATTGCAAGGTATATCACTCCCAAAGAAGGAGAAAGGATATTGCCTTATGGAATTTAAAACACTAAGTTGATACTAGAAAGATAACTTATAAAGAGTAGCTTTTTCAATTAAAAATAGACAAAAATAGTCTCCTTAACTAATTTTAGACCAGTTGCCATTAACAAATTCCAAAGCCAACGCCACATGTTCTAGGTTTTTATTGCAGTAGCATCCCACTTCCAGGCATCTATCAACTTATAATTTAATTATCTATTGCTGCATTGCAAATTACATCAAAACTAAGTGACTTAAAACAGTAGCAATAACCAGGTTATCTTTCTATACTTTCCTAATCTGGGCTGGGCTAAAATGGGTTTTTTATTTTTATTATTTTTCTTGAGAGTCTTACCAGTGTCATTCCTGCAGCTGCATTTCTCTGTTAGGACAGAGTGGGCATCTGTTCAGTTAGAAATCTATAACAGCTGAGATTTTTGCTATTTCTATGTAGACTAAATGTCTCTTTATCTCCAGGTGGCCTATCTTTCAGAGTAGCTAGACATTTTATGGGACGACTCAGTGCTACTAAGAACTGAAAAATGGAACCTTTCAGACCTTCTTAATGTTGAGGCTCAGAAATCTCAGAACATTATTTCTGCCATGTATTTTGCCAAAACAGTCACTGGGGGCATTCTAGATTCAAAGGGAGGGAATAGACTCTACCTTTTGATTTGAGAGTGCTAAGGTCACATTGCAGGAAAAGATTAGGAGTGGAGGATTTTGTGGTAGCTATCTTAGAAACACAATCTTCCAAAATATATAGTATAACACATTGGTATAGATCTTTTGAACTTATCAGCTGTTATAATGGTATGGTATCTCATAAGTTATCCGATTTAGTGTTCTATGTATTGCAGGAGAATCTCTTCTTGTTAGGAAAATATAATGAAAAATATTTCTTGCCACACAATTTCTCTCCATAAAATATACAAAAAATAGAAAACTATTATTATTGAATGACATTAAATCAGACTAGGATGCACGTTACAGGCAATCTCTAAGGAGATTGCAAAGAACAAGGAATCTAACCCTTTATATAGCTAGGCAGATGCAATGCATTACTACATACATGTCAAATGTTTTTATCTAAAGGAAAAATGAAACTTGCTTATTTTGACAAATAGGAATTTACATTTTGAAGTCAGATACCTAAGTTTAACTTCCCAGGAGACAGGGAGAAAAAGGAGAAAAAGTATTGCCTTCCTTGATGTTTACATTTCAAAAAAGATGGTTTCAGAGTCCCCATGAAAGACATTCCTGGGGTGAAAAGCTGACAAGAAGATCTTTGAGGTTTAAAAAGATTTGCACATATCTCAAAGAGACAGAGAAAGCATTTACAGTTTCAGGTGTTCTAAAGGGAGAAGGTTAGTTCTTCAGTAAGTGGTGAGGGAGTTCCCCTTCCCTTTGGCACCAAGAAAAAATTTAAATGTAAATTTTTTTTAGATTTGTATTTACTCTTACATTGGACGCTGTTCTTAACTGATGATCATCTAGGAGCACACTGAGTGCTTTGAAGAGAAGATTTACATGGTATATTGTACCATTAGTACATACTAATCATTAGGAAAGTTTTCTTTACATTTAATAGAAAATTTCTACCAACTTTTACCCATTTACCCTAGGGCATCATTTATTTCCTTCTGTATTCTCTTGTTTTCTAATTGCTTGATTTCATTATCATCCCCATTGAATTCATCTTCATCAGTGCCATTCAAGAGTTCTTTGCAAATCTGATCATGTCACTTTTCTTTTCAGATTACACATTAGGTTTGTATTGCTTTCAAAATAAATTTCACATTTTTCTTCACATCATACAGAGACCATTGTAAGCTTTCCTTTGCCTACCTATACAACCTCCTTCCCACGCTTGCACCATTCTTTAGCTATAAGTTAAAATCTTTAGTTCCTCAAGGGCATCGTGCCTTCTTAAGTCTCTGGGCCTTTGCATATACTCTTCCTGTCGTGTCACGTATGCTCCTCTTCCTTCTCCATTTGCCTAATACTTATTTATCATTCAATGATTCAGCTGATGCTTTATCTCCTCTGAGAGGCCATTTATTTACATCTCTAGTTTCTGTGACTCTCTTTGATGCTCTTTCTTATGTCTTCTTCATCTCTGTAACCCTGGCACCAAGCACAAAGCATTTGGTGCACATATTGTGCCATATAAATGTTTGATAACTTGAAAAAGAAATGAGTTATTTGAGGTAGGCCATCTGATGCTATTGAGGGCTGAAGTAAGAAACAGCTGAAAATTTAAGATATGTTGATTTTAACAGAGAGAATTGAAAAGGCTGAGAACAAGTTGATTTTACCTAGGGTGAGGGGAAAGCCCAAGATTGCCAATATGAGGGTTCTCTGTGGGAAGTATAGACTCACTGAGAAGGTTTGGAGCAATTTATAAAGGAAAATTTTCTGCTAGAATTTGAAATGGTAGAGTTAGGGCTCAGCCAAGATGAGGTTAACATCCTACCATAGAATGCATTTAGAAAGACAATAAACTTAAGTGTAAAAATTAGAAAAAAATGACTCCAAAATTTGCAAGTTAGTGAATCAGAAAGGGAATAAAAATGCATTTGTCAAGTCAATTGAGGTTATATTAATTTTGTATTGTATAAATAAGTTTAGCTATATATTAATATTTTCTTGCCTTTTAATTCCTTGAGTTGTGTGTGTTTTGCCAATACTAGTGTTCAAGAAATGGAAAAGTTAATGTAAAAGAAAAGATTTTGGAGGTCCTAAATCTGAATTCTTGGAAAGAGAGCTGCTTAGTGGTATTAAAGTTTATTTAGGTATGTAGAAAAGAGATAGTGGAAATTGGCAGATTAATTTTCAAATTTCATGCTTCATATGTTGCCTATTTGGTACCAACCTATACATGTATTACAGACAGTACTTGAAGTATGAGCTGTTTTATATTAAGTGATTTCGATTATAACAGTGTATCCAAGAGATACATGGAAGAAAACATTCCTATATTGTGTTTAAAAAACCCTTAGTGTCTCTATAATGTAACCAATTACTCAGGAAGAACGTGCAGATGGAGGCTGAGGATGGCTTGGCTATCATTCTTGGGAAGGACTGAGGAAGAGAATCTAATAAAGTGGCAAACAGAGAGGTAGAAGATAAGTAATGGCACAGACATTAAGAGGGGAGAGAGGGAGTGATTAATACTGTCAGTGGCCGAACAGAGGTTAAGTAGAGGGAAGACCGAAAGAACTCATTGGCTTTGGCAACTGGGAGACTGTCGGTGGTCTTAGCAAGAACAGTTTATGTGGGACGATAAGGGTCGGAAATGTGTAAACCAGATTACCATAAATTAGAGTAAATGGGGGGTGGGGGAATGATAACATCAATATCATATTTATATATCCATAACCAATGTGTAACATTGAACTGTATTTTTTAAAAATTTACAAATGATATTTCTGGTATATAGTACTAGCTATCTGTTGAAATCTATTCCTCCCTTCTTCTTGAGCCAACAGCTATAGGCAAATGAACCTTCCCTGGATTTCTTGGTGTTTGTATAAGGTGCTGACCATGTAAGCCACAGAAATTGATAAACTATGAAGATAATGTTGGCTTTTATTCCCCAGCTCCCACCCCCCAAAATTTCTCTTCACATACCATGAATATTACACCTGCAGTCATTTGTTTTCTAAATTGCAGTCATCTGATCCCATTATCCCATGTAGAAAATAAGATTTCTCTTATCTTACCCAGAGCCAAACGCTTACATTGCAAGGTAGAGAACTTTAACCTCCAGAAAAAGACCTTTGGAGGAAAAAAGAGAATCATCTCCCTGTATTTCAAAAGGGCAAAAAACCCTGAGCTGTAAACCCAGAGATGCTAATGTTAGTTTTCCTCTAGAGGCATATTTATATTCACAGTATGAGAAGTCAAAATCCTTTCGTTTTCCATCCCAAGGCAAATTTAACATTAGGGAGCGAACGTTTTCCTCCCTTCATTTCGGAGGGACAACTGTCTCTCTCCCATGTAAACCCCCGATCCATGTTTTCAGAGTCTCTCTCCTCCAGTGCAATCCTGGCGTATGTGTAGGACTATCCATCTGACTGTATGTGGCTCTCATCTGGTCACCTAGGGGGTACTAGCCATGGGGACCAGTGCTACAGTGTTACTCTGGCTGCTGTTACTGTAAGAAAATAAAAGCACTGATTTCTGACTCAGGTCCCTGTTATTTCTGCTAGTATCTCTCTATCTATTAATATCTTTCTATCTTCTATCTGTCAATGTATAAATGTGCAAGTAGGGTAACATCTCAGACCCTTCACAGTTTCTGACTTAACCAACAGCTAGACCATATTTTCTATACTATCATATGGTTACTACGGCCAAATGACTGAATTCTAGTCATAGCAATGTGGATGGAAATGCTTACAGGCTTCGTTCTTAAACATAGTTTGTGTTATCTTCTATGAATATGTTCTTTCTCTTTCTGTTTAATTGGGATTGACAGAATGATCTTAGAATCTAGTTTTTGAAGATGGCTGGTCTGCCATACACCTGCGTTCCGGAAAGACTGCATACCCACCCACGCCTCTCACCCCATTTACCTTAGTTCTTCACTCTTATCTGAGTGAGACATAAGTTTCTATTTTGTCTGTTTGTCTATTGGTTATAGCAGTTTAGATGAATAATACATTTACACATAATAAAGTAGATACGAGTTCAGATTCTGGGGACAGATAGACTGCATGTAAATAAATTACTAGCTGTTTGATCTTCAGCAAATTACTTAATCTTTCCGTACCTCACTTTCCTCATATGTAAACTGGGATAATTTATGGGGCTTTTCTCAGGATTAAGTTAATTAATATATTTAAAGTATTTAGAACAGTGCTTTGCACATAAAAAACAACCTATACTGCAGTACTTTGGTATTGCTATTATTATACTTTCATTACTTGATGTTTCTCTTAATGTAAGTTCTCAAGATTAATCTCAGTGGGTAAGTGTAGACTTAATTCACTTATTTTGACTATTAGATAGTATTCCATTACATTAAGCTCATATTTAGTTATTTTTTGAGTACAAAGTATAAAATATTTGTGTGAAGAACATGTAAGAACTTTAGGATTGTAGTTATTTCTGTGGAAAGAGAAGGAAAAGGGGAGGGGATGGCATTGTATATCTTTTTTCAAATGATAATTTTGATAATTATGGGTGATAAATACATAGGCTTCTGTTATATTACACACTGAATTTTCTCAAATTTTGAAATAGTATATAATTAAATAAATTGCAAGTTACTTCTTGTGACCCTTTATTAATAAATAATAAATTTTACTATAAATCAGTGCACTTCACTCATACATAGCTATTTTTCTAAGTAGATTACAAGATTGGTATTTTTATGTACCATTAATGGAATAGTACAGTTTTGTATATATTGAATTTTGAATATTAAATTCCCCTGAAACACATGGCATAAACATGATATAGAATTAGCTTAACTCAACTATATTTTGTTGAATCTAATATACCATCGAATGTCAAAAGCCTCATTATTTTATATAACACCAAAAAAGAAAAATATTCTAATTTTAGGAAACCATCAATTGTGAGATGCATTCTAATTTTAGAGATGTTAAAATATGAAAAAAGGTATGTCTTGAAATCAATGAAATATGTTTTTTTCTAATGGCAGTTTTCATTCTTTCAAATGAGATAGGTATCATGAAAGGGTTAATGTATTTTTAATCAGCTTTACTGAGATATGTTTTATATAAAATTTCCATTTTTATTGAATAACCTTGGCACCTACATGAAAAATTAACCACCCATCTATGCAGGTCAGTTTGTGAACTCTGCATTCCATGCCTCTTATCTACTTGTCTGTCCTTTTACAAAATCCGAACTACTTTGATTGCTCTAGTTATGAAGTGATGCTTGAAATAAGTCAGTGTAAGCCCTAAAACTGTGTTCTTTGATTCATAATTGTTTTAGTTATTTGGATTTTTATGTAAATTTCAGAAGCAGCGTGTCAATTTCCAAAAAGGAAGACTGCTGATATTTCTATTGTGTTTCATCTTTAAATTAATTTGAAGAGAATTAACATTGTGTCTTCTAATCTATGAATAAAGTATAAATGTTTATTAAGACTTCTAAAGTTTTTCTCATCAATGTTTTGTATTTTTCAGTATGCAAGTCTAACATATTTTTTAAATGTCTCCATAATTTTTTTATATATTTCAATGCTGTTATCAATAGCATCATTTTCACTTCAAATTCCAATATTTCCTGGCTAATGTTTAGAAACACAATTGATTTTCGTATATTGACCTTCTATCATCTGACATTGATAAACCCACCTGTTAGTTATAGTGTTTTTTTGTAAATTTGTTTCATTTTTCTACATAGAGCTATATATTAAAGATTACAGGTTTCATAATGTATATTGAAAAATACTATGATAAAGGAAAAATATTAATATATAACCTACCAAATTCTCTTTTGCAAAATAATGAATTTTCCCCACATTATAAATCATGGGAAATGTTTAATGAAAATCTTTGACGAAGTAGTACAAATCAGAAAAGCAAATGTGCCTGAGATCTTAATCTATCAGCTATGTTTTAAAATCATCCAGGTCTCATTAAAAGGATTCATTCATCATATTTCCCTTATCTCACTGCCTTTTTATTTTATTTTATTGTTAATTCTCTCTCTCCTGAGGGAGAAGACAGGGATCTAAAATCACTAAATAATTGTCTTGAATCTTACTTTCATTTTACTTTATAAGAAGTATAATATTATTGTGGAATAATGTGGAACATGTATAAGTATAAAGCATCTATAATCATAACATAGGATCCACTGTTATAGAAGTGTATTTTTTACCCACATGTTAATTTCAATTTCTTTATATATCTATAGATCCTAGAAATGAGGCATGCTCAAAATAGAATCTCCTTAATTATCTGTTCTTTTGCTTACTGGTCCTTGAAATTCTTTCAGATCATTCTCTCACTATGCCCTGACCTGAGGAATAACAAAACCTCTTCTAGGCACATGTGCTCCCAATTGCCTTTCAGACTTTCTGACACAGAAATTTCTGCCCCTGTGTTTTAGCTTCTGTGTCTATGTCTTTCTGTGGCATTTCTTCAGACTCCTTTTTGGCTCTTTGAGAGCTTGGTCTTTCTACTTGGTCTTGTTTGTGTCTCTTGATTTTTGTCTTCCGTGCAGTCATGGGACAGAAACAATTAATTTTATCTCTCCTGAGTTCTCGAATCAAATGTACAACTGCCACCGTCACCTTGTCCTAGCTCTCCCTCAGACATCTCATACTCAAAATGTCTGGAACTGAACCTAGCGTCTTCCTCCCTAATTCTGTTCTCCCACCCTACTTTTTTTATTGGTGAATTATAGCAACATCCTACCAGTTATATTTGGTTCATTCCTCTGCAGCACTGCTATATCTAACTGGACAACTCAGTGTTTCTGTCAAGCCTATCCCCAACATTTTCTTACAGCTGTTATAGATTATCTTGATCAATATTACTTCATTTCAGGTTTTGGTTCATTTAATGCCAGAGGAAGTGGAAAATGGTCACAATTATTCCATATCCAAAATTTTTAACATAAACTCAGTTTCTTAATATATTAACACTGATTTTTAAAATTTTACAATTATTGAGTTGTTATTTTAGAAAACTGAGCATTCTCTTTAGCCAATAAACAGGTGGGTCTTAATGGCACTACCTGAATATCATGAAGATATATATTTGCCTGAATTAAAAAAAAATGCTTCCAGATGTGTGGGAGTATTTCCAACCTTTGTTTTTCTGACCTGTACTTCTTAGAAAAGTGGCAGCTAGTTCAGTTGCTTGACCGGCATTCTACAGTATTTTGGAGATAACCAACTTTGATTGTATGTGGTTTTGTTTTGGTTTGTTTGTTGTGGTTTTCGTTTCTGGGTGGAAAGAGAAGCTGGATAGTCAAGAGAAGGGAATTTGTGGGTTTTAGTTATCTGTGAGAAACCCGAAAGTAGCTTGACTAAATAAAATACTCTTCTCATGTATCTTTTTCTTCATCTACCCCCGCAACCCAGCCACCCCATTCCACTGCATAGATCAAATTACTATAAGGCTGTTTAATACATGGAAGAACTTTTTTTGCCTAAAGGGAAGGAAATAGGATTCATTTGAATTAGGAGGGAATTGATTTGCTGCTCTATAGTATTTATAGGGCAGAGGGAAAAATTCAGTAGTCTCGGAATCATATGTATAATGGCCACCTCCAGAGAAACTGCTTGAACTAGTTATTACTAGCTTTAAGTATCTTTTCTTCTAAAAAGCTCAAAGGTGCTAGATACAGATATTTAGATATTAGTAGTAGTGCATGTTATACGTTTAGGAATTTGAGAGAGAAATATGCCATAAAGCATGAAAGGAGGGAAGACTGATGCTTCTGGAAGCTCCCATTATAGGTGACATCAATTATAGGAGCCTTGCCAACTAAATTCTCATTTCCAGATAGCACAGAAGTCATTAGAGTTTTTCTTCTTCCTGATGGTCAATGAGAAAAGAGAGTTCTTACTTTTGATTAATTAAAAAACAGACAGATAAACCTAGTTGGGCATAAATATAAATTTTTAAAACCCAAAGAAATAACTTTCCATTATTGCTTTCAAATATTAATAAAACTTAATGCACAAGTTTGTCACAGTCACAAATTTTTGGAGAAATCATTAAATTGGAAAAAAAGTTTGACAAATGTTTTATGTATTAACTAATCTCTTAGAGTCTTAAAAACTTTTATCTAGATATAGCAGCTTTTCTTTTAGTTTTTATTATTCATACAAGAAATTGATGAAAGGCTGTTATTAATAAAATGTGGTTTAATCAGAAGATTAATCTTTAAGACGATATATGGTAAAATCATTTAAACATGTTAATGCCTCTTTTCCTATCAACTTACTCTCTTCTTTAAGAGATAATATAGCGTTTATTCTCTTCAGTATGTGGTATACCACACAGGTGCCTTACCTGTACAGACTCCATTCTTATTGCAGTATATGGGGTCCTATCCTATGCTTTAAAAATTGCAAAAGCAGTTTCAATTTCTATGACTCCATTATCCATACTCTTATTCAAACTATGAGATGACTTTCCTTTACTGTTGCGTTCCTGGCAATGTTCCTCACTCACAATCTAATTATTTTGCATTAGTCTACTCTGAGTTTGCATGTATCTCCTGACTCAGTCAACAAAATAGTCCAAACCTTTAAACCTATTTGCCTGCTTTCTCATTATTTTTTTTTCCAATTCCATTTTTAGTATAATCAGTTAACAGACTGGTCTCTTTTTAATAGGTTTTAAAAATCACTTTATTATTAATATGCTTTGTGGTTCATATAACATGAATACTGTATGAATGGAAAATGGATTCTTGAACTCATTATACATGTAATTTATTTTAAAGTTGAAAACTTCTTTCAGTGAATCGTCATCTGGTTATTCTGTTTTACTTTTGCCATTAGTATTGAATGATGATGCTTTGGATTTTTTTTCTATATGAATAGAGGAAGATGAGTATTTGATTATGGTAATATATAATTAATAATTTATTTGCTTTTATCAATTTAAAATATTAAAATCATGAAAGTGAAATTATATATTTTTAACATTTTAATTTAAGAAATGAAAAATCTCTTTTATAGTTGCCATGTAAACCCAAAATGATCATTTTGTAAGATTTTGAATATAACCAGTGAATCAGGCTTGTATCCTCCATCTGTAATGACATCAAAGAAAGTCTGGTTAAGTTTTCACAAGAAGATGGGGTTAAATCCGGTGGCTATGTAATTCTTGTGACCTCTTTCAGATACTGGAGATAACTTAGTCATTTTTCATTTCTCAGCTATAGTATTTCTTTGGAATGTTGTGAACCTTTTAAAAATGTCACTAAAATGTTAACTATTTTTTTTCTTCACACATTTGTGAGTTTTGACTATACCAGTATGGGTACTAAAAGTCTATTGTAAATATCTTTAACAAACTTTATAACTATTTCTCAACTTACAGGTAATCCTATTTCACGTTTGAATGCATGATTTATGGCATTGAATAATCTATGAACTAGTCTTCTGAAATGACATGGAAAAAGATCACCAATTTCTTTTTTATATATTCATTAATTTAACAGCAATATTTAGTTTAAGTAGCTAATTTTTTGTTCTAACATTTTTACTATGTTTATGTACTTTTTGGATGATTTTTGTTAAACTCTGGGAGGTTGGGGATAATATAACTATAAATGCAGTGGAAGAACACCACAAAAGAAAATATAATAGTCTTACCCATATGAAAAGTTAAGCCTTTTGTATGAAAAATAAAATCACTTAAAATCCTCAGAAAGTAGTAAAATATTATTAGCAAATAGTACATATACAAGTATTTATCACTTACTATGTGCCAAGCCCTCTAAGAACTACTCATTTCCATTAATGGAAAAGGAAACTGAGCACCTAGCCCCATTCACAAAACTATTAAGTGGCAGTGCTTGATTCTATGTCTAGACAGTATAGCTCAAGAAAACATACTCTTCTTAACCATTCTACTAAGAGTTAAAATAAATATAAAATTATTTCAATTTTCTCCAATCCAGGCTATATTCACTTTAGTTTATCTCAACTAAATTAAGTAATGTACTCCGTTTCTCTTAATATAATGGGCATATTTCACTTAATTCATTTAATTCACTTCTCAGCAGTGTCGACATCATGAAACCAGTCAGATACCTTCTCTTCACCACTTCTGACATTTCAATATCTTTTGTAGGCTACTTCCTCATATCTGACCATGAATTTGAGAGTTCCTAAAGGCTTGACCCTGGGTCCTTCTCTCATACTTTATCCCTTAGTAACCTATTTGTAGATAACCTGTACATTTTCATCTTTAATCTATACTTCCCCTCCAAGTGTTGGGCTGTAGGGTCTTCTCTGCTTTCAGAAGATAATTATAACCTGAAAAACTCCTTGCTGAGTAATTCTCACTTAAAAAAAAAACAAGTAAAAATAAATAATTCCTATAGAAATTAGTGGTACACAATTATTTCAGTAGTTAGATAAATATACATAGGATATTCAATGTTTGCATAGCAGAAACATTAATGCAAAATACAATAATAAACGATCTTTTCAAAAAACAAGTCATCTTTAGAAAATCATCTCTCACCCTCTTTTTAATAAAGTTTAATGGCCTCTCATTACTTTTATCATAAAGACCAAAATCCTGAACATGGCCTACTTACTTCCACAACACCAGGCCTCACGATGCCTCCATTGCTCTGTGCCACTCCAGGCATGCTAGTCTTCTTTCAGCTATTAAAACATACTACAGAGTCTTTGCTTATGTTGATCTCTGAGCCTGGACTACCTCTTCCCTACTATTGCCTAATTAAGTTCTGTCCTTACTTCAAATTTCAGGTCAAATATCTCTTCCTTAATGAAGCTTCTGATCTCTTTTATTTGGTCAAACCCTCCAATATTGTTCTTGTGTACTTTTTCTTGAGATTCTTATCACTGTTTGATTTTACATTTATTTTATGATTATTCCCTTATTGGTAGGTGATCCCATGAGAACTGGGATTTTGTTCTTTGGTCTGACAATTTTATTATTAGACCCTAGTATGGTGCCTGGCATATAGTGGTCAACTGAAAGTCACTCATATAATAAGTAAAAGAAAGGGAAAATAAATGAAAGTTCTCTAGTTTTCCTTAAGTCATGAAACATTTTGAATTATCACTAAAGCTTGGGGGTAATTCTATGAATGTTGATTTCTTGTTCTTTGTGTTTTCTAAATGATTGCATTTATGTGTATATTTCTCTTTAGTTCAATAGTTATTCAAAAGGCTCTCTCTAGATTTTTGAACAATTTTCTCCTCCAAACTTTATTTACTTCAATTTTATTATTTTTTTCTGAAACATATTTGTTCATATCATAAATAAATATTAGAGCCCTTTCATTAGTCTATATTTTCAAATTAATGTTATTTTCCTTTAGTCTGCATTATATTCATTGGAATTGTATAGATATGTTTCTGTGTGCCCATGATTTTAAAAGAGGATATTTATACAAAACTGATATTTTCTAACAGCAGGGCATGTGGACTTCCCTGGATGTGTTCTCTATCTCCCTGATCATGGAAATAATATTTCTTTTAATTTTATCTTAAGGATATGCTGGAGTAATCTGCCCCAATGAACTTTCAGTGTTTTTGCATACTGGTGGACTGAAGGCTAACTCCACCTGCCCTGTTTACAACTTCTCTAACTATAAGAATGAAAATTTATTTTTAAGACATTTGATGCAAATATTTACTCTTTGGGGAACACTACTCAAGGTGATAATAATAATGATAATAATTGATGCACAATGCCAAACTTGATATACATTACATATATTAACTCATTTTATACTCACAACAATACTATAAGATAGGAATTACTTTATCATCCTCATTTTTCAAATGTAAAACATAAAGCACAGAGAGCTTAAGTAAGTTACTTAAGAACACACAGAAAGCAGATAGCAGGGATGGAGTTCCAACCAATGAAAAGTCCATGCTTTTAACCACTAAGCTATATTGTCTTTCAGGAAAAAGGATGACTTTACATTAACTCAATTATTATACCCAGAAAATACATATATAAGGTAGATAGCATTGACTCCATTTGAAAAATGAAGAAACCAAAATTCAGAAAGGGGAGGTGACCCTTCAAAGGTTACAGACATTGGAAGTATCCAAATCCAAATTTGCACTTAGATCTGTAAATTATCCTTCTACATGAAGGTGACTTTAAACCTATCACTCATCCTTTTACATGCAGACAGGCAATGAAAAACTGTAAAACTAAGAATGCAGTATTCTCGTCTTGTTTTCAGTAACTACTCATCTCAGTTCCTAACTTCTTCATATATGCTATTATATGATGTTCTCAGGGAAGGGAGTGTGAAAAAAAAAAGAAATGTTGATAGGGGTATGTTAGGACTGGAACCTGTCATATCGGAGGCACTCAAATGCATATTTATTGAATGAATATTCCATTAAATTTGTTTTTCACTCATCTTCTTTTGGCAAGAGATTTAATAAACACTTCTCACAGCAACTGAAATTAGAGTCCATTTTTTTTCTTTTATTTTTTGGAGTTATTTCAAATTTGTATCTCTCTCACTGTTTTTGTCTCAATGTTATGTTGTTGAGTGGTGAGTGTAAATGGGCTTTATCTTGTCATTGCATGTTCATAGTACTAAAATAGCCTTGGGAAGATGATATGTATTTAATAATTATTTGCTGAAGGTTAAATGTTGAGAGCAGGCACATCTGGAAAGTCAATATCTGCCTTCACTGGAAGCAAAATTTATCTTGAGAATAAAAATTACGATATTCCTATATGCAAAAATTCCTATATGCAACATATTTCTCTTTTAAAAAATTATAGGTTTCACCAAATATTTTGGTCTCTCAAATATGTATGACTTTTGGCAAAAATATTAAACATGCTTTAGTTGAGCTCACGACTTATAACATTTTTATATTTTAAAGTATATTTATAGATGTGAACCGTAAGATTCTAAACATATAATATATTAACGAATGATGTTGGTAAGTTAGTTTCCATTAATGAGTTCATTATTGATTAATGTAAAATAATTTTTCAAACCTTATGAATGTTATAATTAAAACTATTCATTTGTTTGAATCTCCACAGCTCAGTCCCTTTTTAAGACATTGTGTTCTGAAGAGAACATTCAATGTAACTCTACCAAATTCCATGCTGATTAAGAGAGAAAACACTCCTAATGTAGAACAAAAAGTCAAACAAAAACGCCCAGGAGGCAGAATAGAATCTTCTAAATGGTGAGTGTGCCTGTTCTCACTGAATTATATTAGTACTCTGTTTTTTCAATTTATAAATTAATTGTCATACACAATCCCTTTGTTAGACAATTTTTTCTGTCCTCAAAGCAATATATCTGCATCCCTCTCCTAGAGATTGGTTATATATATAGCCCCAAGGAGTAATTAGCAGATTATAGTAGAGGACAATCTTCCTGCTTCTAGAAATAAGTACTAATATGGTCAAGAATAGCCATTACATTACCTTTCCATTTTTATAAAGTCTGTTTTTAATTTGCCTTTAATACCAAGGTAGAATAGTTACTTTAATGAGGTGGACAGCCTTTTGGTTAATATATCTTTTTTAATGCAAAGAAATAAAAAAAAATATGTGTTAGTTATTGTGGAATTATATCGCATTGCAGCATTTAGGCTTTTTTGACCAAATTGTAAAATCAAGCAAGTTTGGATTAAGAATACGTATTCTAATCAATGGAATAGAACAGACATCCCAGATATAAAACCATTCACATACAGCCAACTGATCTTTGACAAAGCAGACAACAATATACACTGGGGGAAATAAGCCTTATTCAGTAAATGGTGCTGGGAAAATTGGATAGCCACATGCAGAAGAATGAAATAGGATCCATATCTCTCACCACTTACAAAAATTGATTCAAAATGGATAACGGACTTAAATGTAAGGCATGAAACCATAAGAATTCTAGAATGAAATGTTGGAAAAGCTCTTTTAGATATCAGCTTAGGCAAAGAATTTACGAAGAAGACCCCAATGGCAATCACGGCAACAACAAAAATAAATAAATGGGACCTGATCAAATTAAAAAGCTTTTGCACAGCCAAGGACACAGTCAATAGAGCAAATAGACAACCTACAGAATGGGAGAAAATATTTGCATGCTTTATATACATTAAAGGGCTCATGAAAGAATCTGGGTTGTTTGGGTTGATTTCTTTCAGTTGTGGAAAATTCTCATCTATTACCTTTTCAAACATTGCTTTTATAACATTCTTCCTTTTCTCTTATTTTGAAAATTCAGTTACAGATATTAAATCTTTTTATTGTGTCTCATGTATCTTGTACGTTTTATATATTATAGATTCTCTTTCCTCTTTGTCCTTCAGTCTGTATATTTTCTAACAATTTCTTTCCAGTTAATTAATCCTGTATTTAGTTGGATGAAGTTAAATACATCTATTGTATACTTAAGTTATTTTAATTTTATAATTTCCATTTGATTATTATTTGTAAATTCTAGTTATATGGTGAGATTCTCTATCTTGTCAACAATTTTTGTTAAGCATTTTACTCTTCATTATTTTATGGTCTGCATTAGATAACTCCAACTCAGATTCACCTTTGGATCTGTTTATATTTATTTATCTTTATTATCTTCATTTTCTGTCTTTTGATTCTATCTCCTGACATGCCTAACATGTTTGACCAAATGTTGGACATTGCTTGTTGAAAATTAGAGCTAATTTGAGGTTTTGTCTTATATTATCTTCCTCCAGAGAAGATACCCTTCTTTCTCGAAGTAACTTAAATGCGGGGCAGACCCACTTTTCCAGTATGGGATTGTGCTTCTTCAGAGCTGGGTTTCACATTTTTGTAAGAGTTTATCTAATTCCCATGACCCATGTTCCTAGGTGGTAACCTTTTTATGATCCTGACAGGAAGTCAGGGATATTCACTAGATTCCCTCCTGCAATTTTTTTTCCTACTGCCCGTGAAACTGCCAAATACTCTGTGCATCTGTGCAGATCTCGAACTACCACTTTTGACTCTGTTTCTTATCCTCTTTGTCCTACACCAAATATAATTTTGCAAATACCTTAAGGAGAAAATGACACAATGCCAGAATTCCTTCAGTGTTCTTCTCTTTCCTTTTAATTCGGTCTCTTCAAGTCCTACTTTCTTGAACTTGAACTATAAGTTTTGTCCCTACAAACCCTGAGAAGGCCAAAATCTAAGCTTAGATGTCTACCCATTTTGTGGCTGTCTGCTTCATCCTGTGGCCTTGTGCTATTTAGGAACTGCCTGTTTCTCAAGGGGAATGTAAGGCTTACCTCAGTGTTGTACCCATCTCACTTTTCTCATCAGGTTCCTGGCTTTTCAAGACCTGGTTGTTTGTGCAGTTTTCCCTGCATTTAAATAGATCTAAACAGAAATAAATTCTCCAATTTTTCTCAGTGACATGGTCTTCAACAATTTACTCTTTGCCCATATCTGAAATTCATTCTTTACCACAGTTTGTCAAGCTTTTTTCCTTTTTTCTTTCCAACATTTCCTGAAATCCTGTATCTTCAAGGAACATTTACAAATGAGAAGGAATATCTCCTAGACATGATGTATCCTGACATAAAACTACTCATCATTCTATTGAAAGTACATATTCTTTTAAAAAAATATATTCATTTATTAAACTTACTTGCAGATTTATTTCTTTGAGGATTATTATTGTCACATACAAAATAAAGAATATATTAAGGTTATAGTTTAATTATTTATTTTTACATAATATCACACAAAAATAAGTTCTTCAAAAATGCTTTCATGTTGCAGACATGCTCACCCACATTCTAAACCCTCTGTGAAATAAGTCTTCATTACTCAAAGCCAGACTAGCCCCGTGTTTAACTTTACCATTGTGGTTGAATAACAAGATTTCATTCCATCTTTTCTGTTTATACACCATTCTATCATTACCACTGGAGACCCTCAAAAATCTACCAGATTTGCATTCAGAATTATTCTGCATTCAGTAAATATAGTGTCATTTGGAGGCTGCCTCCTTTAATTAACTTTCATTAAAAATAATTTTATTCCACAATTAGAGAGAAATTTAATGCTTGGCTGAGCTACTACACTAACTCTAAAACAAAATGTGTGAGTTAACATGTTCAAATGGCTGTTATCAACTCTACTTATGTTTGCGTGAAGGGAGAACAAGGCAGATAACAGAAGAGTGTTGGATGATTAAAAAGGGGGAGTCACCACATGAATGAGAAAAGTATGTTAAATAGTGAGGGTGGTGTCACCAGAACAAATTCTCTGGACTTCCCAGGTTTACTTTGGGTTAAGCCATGTTTTATTCAACTGTTTCTGGTCATAGTGGAAATCCAGCATAAAATATTTTTGTCATATGTGGTCTCACATACATGAAGCTTAGTGAAAAATGGATATTTCACCTAAGATAAGATCTTGTAGCACATCTTACATTTTACAAGTTAATTTTATAACTAATTTTATAATAAAAGAGCTTCATTCTCAAAATATTTTTCAATGGAAAAATCAATGTATTAAATTATGTTGTGAAAGTTTAAGCAACTCATTTGGTTTCTATTACTTTTTTGTTCTGGCTGTTGACATTTTATCTTATTAGATTCACTATTACTATGATATAACATTCAAATAATTGCAGGTATAATATATACTTTATACACTTTTAACGAGTCAAATCTCCTGCAGAGTCATTAGGACAATCTAAAGCCAGGTTTATCATATAACATCAACTACTTAATATCAATGATTCTTAGTTAATTTGGTTTAAAAAAGGGCATTTATGATTTTTTAAATCTTTTTTATTTGAGGTAATGTAACTACAGAAGGAATCTGAAAGAATGCTTTGGCTTAAATGAAGAAGTACAATAGAGGTAATACTTACTGAAACAGCTTTTCTTTCTCTACAGATATATTCCAAAGTCATTATCTGTTAATATAAAGGTAAGCTGACAGTTTTCTCAGGAAGAAGCACTTCCATTTTGATGATGTCCTCCATCAGCTACTCAAAGAAACATAATTGCTCTTCTAACATCTAGAGATAGAAAATCTGTTCATACACGATGTTTAAGCCTCTTTTTTTTCCCTGAAAAAAAGCAGTTTATATATTGACTGCATTCTTTCTAAACATATACTACTGATGCTTCCATATGAAATATAATACTGAATAAAGACATCTGATGAAAAGCTTTTTTTTTTTTACTGTAGAGTTTCATTCTCTAACCAGAGAATGCAATTACTTTCCAAATACTAGGCATGCTGAAACAAAGTAAATGATGTTATTATGTGTATATGTATCTACTTGACTTATTTTCTTACTCTTCATTTCTCTGAAATGCTAAAAGTAGAGAGACTAAAAATCATAAAAGGAATATTCAGTATGTTTTACTTTGCATGAATTTATATGCAAATAGCAGAGCAAGGAAAAAGTGATTAAATTGTGGCAGTATGCTGAATTCTCTTCAATAGCCTACATATTGGAGGAAGAGGAATAAACTTAAATATTAAGTCCTAAAACTTTTACAGTTAATTCTCTACTTATAACGTGGTCTTGAAAAACAAATCAGTCAAAGATAAGGATTTATATCAATGGCTCTTAATGTTTAGGAGGAGCATAGCGCCTTTGGAATTTTGATAAAAGCTATGGAAACTTCATTGATAAAAGTAGATTTATGTAATAATCTAAATTTAACATAATTTCAAAGGATTGAAGTACTCCTGAAATTTTTCAATGTATTCTGATTTAACATAACTTAATGGAAAATATCTCCATTAACATATCTAACATTAATCATTCAAATTTGGAACAATAAAACCCAGAATAAATGGTCAATAACTATTTGCTTTTCCATTGGATTGGATGAATTTAATTGAATAACAAAAACATCACAGAACAGGTGGTTGATGGAGAAGAGACTTTGAACTGATGGCCTAGCTACAGAACCCTAAGTAAATGACTTTATCACCTTGTTCATTGTTCTGTGGCTATAAAATGAAGCAGTTGGTGTGTTAGATCAGTAGTTCTCAAACATATAGGGGCTACTTCAGAATCATCAAATGAGTTGATAAAATAATGTAACTTCCCAATATCTAACAACTCCCTACTTAGTATGGTCTGTACTCTTGGACGGTGTCTTGGAACCTGAATTTTCCTCTAAGTGTTTATGTGATTTAGTTATGATCCTCAGGATTTATAGTATTTCTTCCAGCAGTTACCTTTATATATATCATATAAACCATATAAAATATAGTCTGGTTGCAGAAAATTCAGACAACCAAAAGTATTTGAAGTTGATTACATATGTTCCAACACCCTTGCATGTATTCTTTAAAAAAAAACTTTATAGAATGATTTTATTGTCTTCCTCTTAATGCTATTCCTCTATATTATATAATATACAAATCTGTTCATGAAAGAAGAATAGAAAAATGAAAATGCAGAATGTGGGAGAGAGTTGCCAATCAATTCTTAAGACAGTGTTTTAATTATTCAACAGAATAATTCTTATGTCTATAATTTTAAGTTATTTTGAAATTTTTTAGATCAGAACTAGTTGGAAAAACATGCACATAAAGTTTCATACTACTACCATAAGAAAACAATACAAACTTCTTGTCACTTAAAAACAAATAAACAAAGTTGAGAATATCATGTGAACATTGCATATAAAGCATAATTATTTTGACATTTTCTTGGAACAGAAATACTCTGTCTTTAAAATACTAGCCTTTCTATAATATTAAAATAATAACTTTGAGAGAACTATAAAAGGCATAAGTGGAAAAACATAAAACAGTAAAATAGGAGAGGCTGTATATGTACATACATATATATCTTTAGAAAAATGAGTAAAAATATAAATATATAAGTAAAATCAAACAACATAGGAAACTGAAGAAATTCTATATTATAAACATTTTGAATAAAATGGGTCTTAGAAAATTCATCTTCCTATGAAAAAATCTTACTACAAGAAGCAAGAAAGTGTTAGAAAATATATGCTTAGAATCTTTGCAAGTTTCAAAAGGATACTTACTCTATGAAAGAAAAGCAACAATGAAACAAGTTGAGACAAAGAAAACTCAGAGAACCAAACTAAAAGTTAAAAAAAAACCCAAATTGTCCCGACCCATGGGTACGTTATTCGCAGAACCTGAAGGAGGGAGTGGGAGCTAGATGGGACAAGAGACACGAGAGATGGAGACAAGACAGTATTCTGATCAAGTCTCGTTTATTGAGCATGAGGCTACAGCTTTTATAGAGAAGTGAGAGGGGAACGCCCAGTCACAACGCAAATTAGGTGAAAAAAGGACTGACCAATCAGGAAGCATTTGAGGAGTTACAGCTTGCAGTTCTCAATTAGCTCCAGTATGTAAACGAGGCATCCAAAAGCATCCAATCAGGGGAGAGCAAATGCAAAACCACGTCATTGGCTGCAAAGTGAAACTTATCATTCCAGGGAAACAGAAACTTAACTTCAGCTATGAGGGGGAGGGTAAGGCTTAGGCAAATATGGCCGAGCCTCATGGCTCCCGACATGCTACCATGCCCGGCTAATTTTTTCTATAGATTTTTAGTTGGGCAGTTAATTTCTTTCTATTTTTTAATAGAGACAGGATCTCGCTCTTGCTCAGGCTGGTTTTGAACTCCTGACCTTCATTGATCCACCTGCCTCGGCTTCCCAGAGTGCTAGGATTACAGGCGTGAGCCACTGCACCAAGCCCAGAGTTGTCTGATCTTTCTTGAGAAGCAAAGAGTGACTGGTTTCAGATGAATTTGGTGATACAAGGCTGTCTGGTTGCTTGGGCCTGGATATGGTATTGTTACATGATCCAAGGTCTCCTTTGGGTAAAAGTGCTGCTCCAAAATAATGTCAATTTTTATTCAAATGTTAACATATAATTGTATATTAAAGTAATTTTAAGCAACAGTGAAGTGGGTTAGGAACTACAAAAGGTGCCTGGAGAGAGCCCACAGCTCTGTGTACCTGTGGCCGCTGCTCTCAGCTGTGGGAGGGCTGGGCGAGGCAGCGGGGCCACTCAGGGCTCACATCATCTACGGATGTTCTCTCAAGCTCGGGGGGAATTTTGCTGAGGGAAGTGGGTTAGGAAATTTAGAGGTTTCCACAACCAAGTTGTTCTACGTATGTTCCATAAACTTGGAGATGAGGGGAGTCCAGCAACTGGCAGCAGCAACCAGGGTTTATTGGGCTGGATTTTCATAGCAGTGAGGAACAGTGTCAGCCTGGGGAAGTGGGCTTCTCTGTGTCTGCTGTCCAGTAACAGCCTGCTTTCGCCTTCACGGGAGAACACCGAGGAGATCGCCAAGGTGCGGAATGACTGTGAGAGGCAAGTGCGAGGTCAGTTTTTCACACGCACATCGTGGAGGATGGCGCTGGAGACCCCCTCCCACCAGAAAGTAATTTATCTCCAGAGCTTGTTAATTCAGGGCACATACACTAGATCAGAACAGCCCGAGCATGCAAAGAGAAAGCATGTGGGAGTTTCCAATGCCAGTGGACCCACTCAGAATCCCAGAAAGACTTATTTCCATGTGAGTCTGGGAGGCTGTGATCACCACACACTTTCCCACTCCTGGCTAAAATCAGTAGTTAACGGCCGGTGGTAGTTATTCGGGGGTAGCATTCTTAGAATAGTCATCTCCCTGACTCCTGGCCCGAGAAGGCTCCACTTGCAGAAGTCGATCTGGTTTACTGCTAAAGCCAGGTGGCCACACAGCCCATGGCTGGTGCATCAGCCGACATTCAGCTGTTGGGGCCCCAGTGCAGGGACTGATTAGCCATGCCTGTCACTAGCAGGGGCAGGCTGTGTGTGCGGAGTACGTCATCTGGGCACAGAGAAAACTCCACCTAAACCTGTCCTGTTCTCTGGTAGAGCTTGTTTGCACAACCTTTGTTCTGACCTGATGTGTGTTCTTGGGCCCTGCTTACAGGTTCTGTCTGCTGTGGCCACAGGG
>CAUYRT010083979.1:0-21752 GCA_963574885.1 Lepilemur ruficaudatus | reverse complement strand
TCACCTTGCATTTTTTTGGTGTTCTAATAGGGGCTTCAAATGTCTTAATTTTTTATAATTAATTTCCACATTAAACATGATTGTTTTTTAATTTTTCTTTTTTTTTTTTTTTTTTTTTTTTTTTTTTGGAGACAGAGTCTCATCTGTTGCCTGGGCTAGAGTGCCGTGGCGCCAGCCTAGCTCACAGCAACCTCAAACTCCTGGGCTCGAGCGATCCTTCTGCCTCAGCCTCCCGAGTAGCTGGGACTACAGGCATGCGCCACCATGCCCAGCTAATTTTTTTCTATATATTTTTAGTTGGCCAATTAATTTCTTTCTATTTATAAGTAGAGACGAGGTCTCGCTCTTGCTCAGGCTAGTTTCGAACTCCTGACCTCGAGCGATCCGCCCACCTCGGCCTTCCAGAGTGCTAGGATTACAGGCGTGAGCCACCACGCCCAGCCTATTGTAGAAATTTGAAATCCTTTTTAAAAGCTAATTTGCACTATTAAAGAGTCAAAAATATTAATAAAAGTAATCTAGTTAAAATGCTTTTTTAAAACTCTGATAGTTCTATAGGAAAGTTATTAATAAAAGGTATTCAATTTATGGACAAACTTACATCAAGGTTTTAGCTTTGTTCTTTGATTTTTAGATTTTGAAAACAAGACACACAAGTACATCTTAGGATACAAGTCTTATTTGTTCAGAGGACAGACACACTCAGGTGACAGCCATCACTCTGTCCCACTTTAACAAAGTGCTGCTCAATTATTGTTCCTAGGAAAATCCTTGTCCCTGCATAACAAGAGTAATCATTTCCACAGAGCTTTGGGGATTCAGTTTTTAGCCACAAAGCTGGCGCTCGACCCGGCAGCCTGAGCTACTACCTTAGCTGAAGAACAGCCGCCACAGAGCTCTTGCTGGGCTGGAGCCTGTGTCCTTACACACGACCACAGTTCTGACGTGAGTATAAAGTTACTCTTCTTGCAGACAGGTCTGACAGATACAGGTCACCCTCCACTGCTCACCAAATTCCAGGAATCCTACAGCAACCTGATTCAGAGGAACGTGGACGAGAGAACGGTACTTTCACAGAGCAAAAACACAAAATCCGACCTACTGCTGCACTACTGGGAGGCAGAGGCGAGAGGCAAGAGGTAGGCCTAGGAAGAGCATCTGAGAAATGCCTTCCCTTGGGAAAGCCTGGAGGGGCCCAGATTCCCTTCCTCCACTTGGGCCTCCCTTCTCCCCACCCCTATCTTTTCAGACTCACCAGCTGCTGTGGTTTCTTCCTCCTTTTCATCTTCAGATTTGCTCCTTCCTGAACTACTATGTTCCTTTCTTTGTGTTAAAGATCTATCAGAGGCTAAAGCCTACAGCTACCAAAACCAAATAAATACAACCCACAAATCACAATTTGAACTGCATGTCTATTTGAACAGTCATTTGTTATCTTCAGTGAGATCCTACCTTGATCACATCTAGTTACGTGAAAGGCCGCTGGTCAAAACACACAGGGCACAACCTGCCTACCTTAACAGAACTGCTGAGAGTCAGACAGACCTGGGTTCCAATCCTGCCTCCACCACTTGCCAACTATGCTCATCTGTGAAAGGGTCCAACACAACCTGCTGCCCAGCTTCAAGCCTCCCTGATCCCCACCTCACTCTACGCTAAAGCCAAAACGATTCTTCTCCATACTGACAGTACTTTATTGAGGTACAATTTGCTTATGCTTAAAATGAACAAATCTTAAGCATATGGGTTTTTTTTTTTTAATGCTAATACTAGTATTACTAGTATTCGTAACAGTTGCTGACGTTTTAGCTCACATTATGATCCAGGTACCTCAGGTGCAGTATCTCCTTCTCTTCTGCCAATCCCCAACGATTTTATAGGTGAAGACAGTGGCCAGAGAAGGTGAGTGATTTGCCTCCCAAAGTCTAGAGACTGGCCAATCTGGGACTTAACCCAAATGTGCCTGACTCTGAGGCACAGGCTCCTATCTCAGCTCCATGGCACGGCCCCAGCTGCAGTCTGGCTAGAGCCCAGTCACCCCTCGGGTCACGGCAAAGATGACATTCTCCCAGGAAGCCTCCCTGATCACCGAGGCTCGGCCCTCTGTTACTCTTCTCCTATCACTGTGTCTGTTTATTGTCTGGTTTAATTAACTGGGCTACAAACTCCACAAGAGCAGGGATCACGTCTGTCAATCACAGTTGTAACAAATGTCTGTTGATGGAATACATGAATGAAACCTAATTCAGAGGGTCGCTGTGAAGATTAATGGAAGTCTACAGAAAGCGTGAGCAAGCGTGACAGGCTGGTGTGCCCCCTGTCGCCTGTGCGCACAGTGCTAGCTGCTTGAGTGGAGACCAGCAAAGGAACAAGCTGAAGCCCTCCTGAGTGCAGGGAGCTGGAGAGGTTACTTTTCAAAGAGAAAAACTGAGTTAAAACTGCACAAAATAACACAGAACAAGAAAATAAGTAATCCCAGAGAGAATTTTAAGAATAAAATGTTAAAGCTTTTCAGTACAGAAATGGAATTAGCTACTTCTTACCTACAGCAGAGAGAAGCCCAGTGATTGGAGCCCAGATTTCCTGCCTATCTAATGCTTTTTCCAGAATATTACAGGCTTTGACAGGAAACCTCGAGAGGATCACAGGAGCTGCTATTCAATGCAGGTGTCCAGGTTGCAGAGTGGCCTTAGGGAGGCTCAGGCCAAGAGGCCAGCCAGGCATGACTCTCCTCCAGTCCTTTCCAATTCTGTCCCCAAGGCACTCCTACCCACCTGAATCCAGGTTGTTCTTGC
This sequence comes from Lepilemur ruficaudatus, assembly GCA_963574885.1. Lineage (NCBI taxonomy): Eukaryota > Metazoa > Chordata > Mammalia > Primates > Lepilemuridae > Lepilemur > Lepilemur ruficaudatus. The sequence goes on along the minus strand of CAUYRT010083979.1, from coordinate 18,957 downwards.
AGAAAGCAATTTCCCAGTGCAAACCTAATCACCTTTTGATACCATTAATCAGCTAATTTTTTCCCCCAAGACTTGACCAACCCTTTGGATTTAAGTTGCACATGGAATTTCCAGATTTCAGTGGTCATTTATGAGATCTTGAGAGCAGCACAGCAACTCCGAGGCCTTCACCCTGTTGTACATATAGTGCCCCACTGTCCACTGCTCAGCTGTTCTGAAATTCTATTTTTTTTAAATTTTTGAGACAGGGTCTCACTCTGTCACCCAGGCTGGAGTACAATGGCATGATCATAGCTCACTGCAACCTCCAACTCCTGGGCTCAAGCAATTCTGCTTCAGCCTCCTGAGGAGCTAAGGACTACAGGAGCATGCCCCTGGGCCCAGTTAATTAAAACAAAAAAAATTTTTTTTTTTTTAGAGATGGGGTCTTGCTAAGTTGCCCAGGTTGGTCTGGAACTCCTGCCTCAAGCAATCTTCCTGTCTCGGCCTCCGAAAGTTCTGACAGGCATGTGCCACCACACCTGGCCTGTTCTAAAATTCTTAACCCTGAATTTCTTACCAAGGAATTTTTCCACCTTTACTTTGTTATGAGACATGGGGTGGGTATAAAGAGATATAGCACAAAGTTAGCAACTCATTCCATTTCAACAGCTCAACCAAAAACACTCAGCAATGCTCTCAACCCACACTAAAGTAACTCAGACAAGTCTTGTTTCTTTCTGAAGCTGGAACTGTTAAGATGGAAACAGTGCATGCCACTGGGGACAATGACCCTGTCAGCCAGGCTGCAACTGTCAGGCTCGAAGACTGGTCCTGTGACAGCATTTGTAAAAGGTCAGGGTTTCTCTTCAATTCTCTGCTGGATTTGGAAGCCACATATGACTGAACGTGCAAACCACAATCCATAAAATGGTCCATTTAATACTTGGAAAGATTAAAAACTACAATTAACCTTTGCAAAATAATAAAGTCTGGAAGAACTATTGTGCTCACTTTCAGTTACAGTGCCAATCAGCAGTTCAGGGCCAATGCTCTCTTGCTCAGCTTGATGTTGAGCTGACCAGAGAAAAGTACTGGCCCTCTGGCCCGAAGAAACAACTGGAATTTCTCTATCTTCAGTGTGCCGGGGGCCTGACTGACACCAGGAACACCGCAGCATGTTTTTACCTACTCTTATATGGCTATGCTGGCACTGAGTCTGCCTGCCATTCAGATCCCTTGTGTCATTCCTTCACCTAGTCTACCAGGGAAGGAGCAAATCCTAAACACAAGAACAGAGCCAGGACCTGAGGCCAGTGCTGCTGAAAATCATCTCTGAAGCACACCAAAAAGGTGATTACTCTTCAGTCTCCAAAACTAAAACATAAGCAGGATTTTGTCTTTACCAGGCTTAAACCCTTTTTGATGTATTAACAGTTTAGAGCTGGAGTCATCAGTTAAACCACAACATCGCAGATCACGGAGTTTGAGAATATGGCAGGAACAGTCTAATAAACTTTACAGGACTTGAGATACAAATTTGATTTTATCCACGAAAGACAAGCAGACCTACAGCCTTACAGAATCCACACTAGGAATGACAGCCTCAAGTAGGTAGCCAGCATTCAAAATAAATGCTGCTCAAAGATACTATGAAGAACATTAAAAAAAAAAAAAAGTCTATTAGGGGAGGGAAGCATCAATACCACCCACATCCTCCAACTGCCTGCTTCAAGGTCACCTTCACAGCAGTGACACCAGAAAGACTGGAGTCAGGCTAAAGTCACAGACTCTGTCTGGGAAAACAGCCTTTATCCCAGCTTTACCATCTTCAGGGCAGCATCTGCCAAACTCAGGTGACCATAGAACACTTTTTAAAATTATAATGAATTGGCAGATAGTAATAGACTAGGTGACAATGTGCACACAAATCAGAAAAATAAAATGATCTCAAATAAAGCACTGAAATAACCAAGATCTGAGTTAAGTTATATACATGATAAACATTAAATCACATTAACAAACGTTGAAATTTTAAGATAAATAAAGCAAATCTGAATTTTCAGATCACATATCTTTATCAGTTAAACTATTTTCTGAGTATGTACCAACAATACATACCTTAACTTATAAATTACATACATGTTCTAATGTAATACAGCTTTTATAAAAAGTAAATAGAAATAAAGAGAAAAAATGAAATAATTAGCCTTTTGCTAATTATTAGTTTTTCCATCATCACAGCTTTATACTATCTTCAGCTGTCACCTTAAGGGCACAATATTTATACTCAGAGGGAGATTCATCGTTGATGATAATGGACGTAAATCCATTATTTCAAGCAGTCTCAATGATAATTTCCAAAGTTGGGGCCAAAGGTCAACATATGGTCATCCATGTGTTAAATATCAGCAAGGCTTATTTACTTTCTTAGCTAGAAACAGCAAAGATAGATGACAGAAACTTTAATATTTTCTTGACAGTATGTTCAGCAGCCCCTTTGGGACACCACTGAAAGAAGCAACAGAATGAAATAGTGAGTTAACAACAGTGGCCTGGGCACCAACGCAAAAGCCTGCTCATGCACTGGGACCACCTTGCTTGCAACCTCATCTTTGGGGCACAACAAACCTCTTCTTAACGGCTATTATACAACAAGAACAGTCTTCGATGTATCCAGTACTTTCCTTATATATTAAATATAAATTTGACAATAAAAAGATATCTGCCATTGATTTTTTTTTCATAGTTAATACTCTTCTCTTCCAAAAAAGATTTGAGAGATCCTAGACCCACAATGTCCCATAGCCTCTTTTCTCACTCCACAGATCACACTTAGAATAAAACCAAAGATGGCAGCCCTGGAATACCTCACTGGAATTGAGGATGCATTTTCAGGATGCCATAAAGTGCATTTATATAGAGGTAGACCAGAATTACAGGTCAGCCATGCCATAAGTTAATGAGTTGAGTGGAAAATTGGCAAAATGTTGATAACTGTTGAAACTGGGCATTGGATACAAGGGAAGGGGGGTTCATTTTACTATTCTCCCTACTTTTCTATATATTTGAATTTTCTAAAAGTTCAAAAAAAGTCATTCTGGGATCACCTGACATCCTTAATGACATTGTTCCTGGAGTTCAGGAAGCACGTTCCACACAGTTGCCTCTCCAACCAACTGCAAAATGCAGGGTAGCTGCTTGTAAGTGACAGCAGTGTGCACTGAAACACTTCCCGGATAAACTTCTCCAGCAACGAGGGGCACTGAGAAATAGCCATGTTTATAAAAGCCATGCATAAAACTCAAGTAAGGCATTACAGGGGCAGGATTTTTCAGTTAAGTATAATGTAGAAAGAAATGCTTTTATGCTCCTTGTACTCATGGTGAGGGTTATAAAAGACCAACAAAAAGCAACCCAAATCTCTTTTGGCTGTAATAAGGGTGTTTTCTCCTAAAGACTTTCTCACTCTAACTTCTTAAAAGAATTTCATGAAATTGAGACTAAATTTACAAATTGAAATCCCTCCCCAAAACTGAAAATGTCCACCCTATAAAATTATTCTTTCATATATCAAAACCAAAGCCTGTATTCAAGGAACATAAATATTTAAAAACCCTATCCCTCTAAATATATGTGACACAACCTAAAGAAAAAGGTTCTCCAAAATTCATTTCTATTAGTCTCCACAACGGTGTAAATATAATTTTAGTCCACCTTCTACTTCTAGGCTATATCTTTTAACTAGGGACAGATTATCGCTCTGGAGACTGACATCCTACTGCTATGTTCTGCTGGTGGTTTATAAATCTGAGACAAAGAATTTTCTTATTAATATAATTTAAAACTGCATCTGAATCACACACTCAAACATAAATCCAAAAACCTTATGAAATCTTCAGGAAGCTTTTCATGATAAACATGGAAAAGACAGTGTGCAAGAATGGCTCTGAATTAAATATACTCCTGGTCAAGTGAGTAGAGTACATGCTTGGGGAAGGACCACCCAATTCGGTTAAGACTACTCAGCAAACAGCCCAAGGCCAAAATGCTGACTCTAAAAGCCTCATTCTCCCCATGCCCAAACCCACTTGTTCCCAGGCATCTATTAATAGCTCATCACCCTACCTAAGAATTCCAGAAAGCTACCACATGGGGGATGGTGCTACGGCCTCTGCGGCACACACAGGGCTCTCTGCCTGGAGCTAACCTACCCTGCCCACGCCCACCGTGCTCCAAGTCCTGTGAGCTGCTCCTATCGTTTTGGTCTTGGCCCTCACTTTCATGCATTCACGTGTCACTCCCTGCTGAATGCCTGTGGCATTCTTTCTCCTATTTGCTGCTTCTTATCAGCTATGAACTCCCACACACTAAGAACAAATGGGCTTTGGAAGAGGTCCTAAGAGTTCCTCTGTGGACTTTGTGACAGCTCTTTGGCCAGACAGAGCCCTTTCCTGCTCATATTCCAGACAGTACAGCTGCTGACCAGCTGGGTTCCGAGGGGCAGACGTGGAGTATCCTGAGGCCTAAACAACCACATGCCAGTCTTTGAGAACAGCTAGGACTTGGCTGCAAACTGGTGTTTCTGGCTTATCATTTCACATACTCAAGACTGCTGCAGTGCCATTTTTAAATACATATGTCTGCGTTGTGATGGAATAAGAAAATAGCCCCAATAAAGAACAGAAAAGCCTTATTTTTCTCCTCTCTTTCCTCATCATGTGAAGTCACACAGAAGAAAAACTGCCATGCTCCTTGAATTGTTTGTGAAGCCAATAAAGGAGCCATACTCTTAGTCTACTCCAGGCTGCAAGCACTTCCTCGAACCGTCAAGGAGAACTTACATGGCTCACAGGTTCAAAACCACATGGCCTCCTAAAACACTCTCGAGCACCCAGGTCCCCACCTGATGGGTTTGTGGCAAACAGATTAGTCTACTTAGGAGGTAAAGTATGGAGGATCCTTTTCCAGGGCTGGGCCTCTGTATTAGAGATCTTCATCACAGGCAGGTGTTATAGCCTCCTGTATCAGTGAGGTTTTTTTTTTTTTAAAGGTTTCCATACCTGCCCTCAAGAACTGCATCATTAAATCCTCTATAAAAACTAACTAAATAGGACCAGATGCACAGAAAATAACTCAAACCAGCTGACTAACCTTTCCAAATTAAACTATTTTCAAAAAGTGGCTCCTTCGACTTGCCCCAGGAACAGGTTCACAGACCCGTTTTAGAAAGAAACCAAAGCCTATCTCCTGCGTCACTTTAAAGTGATGGACCTGGAGGCAGAGTGGAAATCTGGAACTCAGCACCATGCCCATTTCCCCAGCCCTCACTCAGCACCCACCATTCTTCTACTCCCTTTGCATTCAGGAGGGCGGCACTGCGTGAGCACTGGTCAGAGGAGAGCAGGCTTCTTGTCAGACGTCAAGTTTCGAATCCTAAAAAAGATGGACCATTTGGCTTGTCCACTTTGGTGGGGAAAGGAAAAAAAGCTTACAGAAAGCTGCACTTTTTAGTAATTATTTTTTATCTTCTTAAAAGATCACTCCTATCAACCTCTGACTAAATTTTTTTTTTAAAAAAGCAAACAGCAGGAATTTCTTTTAAAAGGCAACTTCACCAGGAGATGACAGGGTCAATACCAACTCATTGTCTAAATTTTCAGATAAAATCTACTTAATAATTCTTCATTCATCTCCTCATCCATTCATCCTACAGTTACTTACACAGGCCTAACACGTGGCATGTGCTGATGATGCAAAGAACCCTAAGACCCTACGGCAGGGGTTGGCAAACTGGGCAAGAGACCTGTTTCAGTAAAGTTTTATTGGACCACAGCTATACCCTTTCATTTCCATATTATCTATGGCTGCTCTCCAATGCAGAGCTGTATGGTTGCAACAGAGACTATATGGTCCACAAGTCTAAAATATTTACTATCTGGCCCTTTGAGAAAAAGGTTGCTGAGCCGTGCGTGGAGTCGTAAGATGGCAAGAGCCTGGGCCCCTCAATCAATATGTGTGGGAGGCCACTGACCCACCTGGAACACCCATAACAGACTGTTATGTGGACAAGAAACTTCTAATTTGTTACAATAACTAGTTTTATCTTAACTCATACATGAAGTAAAGCACAATGTTCAATAAGAAAATACGACAGAAGGTAAGTGCTCTAAGTTAGACTCCACTATACTTTCCTTTTCTTATCACAACATTTGAATCCTAAAATTAACGTCAATGCTGCTAAATGTTTTAAAGCGCTATAGTTTTTTAAATGGTTCCCAAGAGCATGATCTTCCATTCAGTAAAATTAATTAAGCCCAAAGAGGATTTGCATTTGAAATCTTTGACTTGCAACAGATAACATACCCTTCTAATCCTTAGTAGTGTCCCTTCCTAAATAGAGAATGTGTTTAGTCAGGTTTCTAAAAACAGCCCCACACACCAAACAAAAGACCTCAGGCTAAAATGTACTTTTCTTCATTTGTAAGGAAACTATTCTAAAATGGTTAAGGCTAAGAATGAAAAAGATTCTTTTTCCCCCAAAATGATCAGTCAAACATCAATCAGGAAGAATACCCATAAAGCAGTCTAAGACAATTTGCTTAGATTAGAGGTATCAGTCTACGAAAGCATTAAAGTACTTTTTCTCTACAAGGAAAATTCAAATATACATGTCCAAGGCACCGTGGGCAAAACACCTTCCTTAAAAGAAAAGGTTAGCCCTGCTTGGCTCCACCATTCACTAGCTGTGTGACTTTGGGCAAGTAACTTAACCTCTCTGGGCCTCCATCCACATGAGCATATACCCTAACTGAAGAGGGTTGTGACGAGGATTGAATTAGATAATGTACCCAACAAGCCCACTCAGCATGACAGTGTTGGCTTTACTGTTTCAGTGATCAAAGAAATGGACCAGACTGTCCCATACGTTTAAATACCATTCCACTGGCATCCTCTGTGTAGTTATTAAACTCTTGACGTAGAGCAGTGATGGATCAACACTAAAGATTGGCTGGATTAAAATCAGTATCTTCCCAAGACAAGTAAGTACTCAAATCGGTTTAAACTGAATGTCACAGTAGGTCATTAGGCACTGGAGTAAGCATAAGTACCATTGTTCTTTGTGAAAGTTGGCACTAACTTTCTTAGAGGGCACGTACTTCAGGCAGTCACAGAACCATTCCATCAAGAAAAGCTTGGCAATCATGCATACTGAGTCACTTCTGTTCCACTTCATATATTAATGCTAAGCTTAAGGGTGTTACATCCTCAAGACTCAACACCAGCTTCTCTTAAAAAAGAAACAGTCTCATAACATATTGTCATGTGAAAGGAAAAAAGGGTCAGAATGCAAAATATACAATTCCATTAAATCAAAACAGACAAAAAGAGTGGGTATGTATGTGATGTATACACTCATACATGCAGAAATGAAAATTAAAAAAACAAGAAGCTAGGATATATATTGCAAATCATTAACTATAATTCCCATCCTCTAGTGTGATAAAAAATAATTTTTTTCTTTGAGTTTCTTGGGTTTTTAAAACATTGACCAGGTATTTCTTTTGAGCAAGGAAAAGAGTTTATGAAATTTAAAAAACAAACTATTTTGGACTCTGAAAGAGTTCTTCCCCTTGTTTTTTGCAATAAAAAGAGATTATATGCCATTTTTGAAGCACTCTTATTTAAATAGAGGAGATGAAAAACCTACTAATTTAACAAAGAAACCAAACAAGCTTTGAACTTGAAAAGCTCAAGATTAAAATCAATAATGAAGGTTCAAAACTGCTCCAGGGAAACCGAGTTCTTTTTTGTACATCTCCTGTAACACAAGGGCTCCTCCAGGCAGGTCTAGGCCTGAACTTTCTGCAGAGAGGCGTCGTGGGAAAAGCAGGAAGAAGGCACACCAGGGATCCAACTCCTAACTCCATTACTTAAGTGGCAAAAACCTTGGACAAATGACACCTTTTAGAATCTGTGTCTCCTCGTGTGTAAAATTGGAAGCATCAAAACCCTATAGGTGATTGTGAAGTTGAATTAGATAACTTTTATAAAGCAGTGTTCTCTAAACTTTTCTGATTCCATGCCCTACCTATAAAAACATACAAAGTCGGCTCTCTGTATTCACAGGTTTTGAATCTGTGGATTCAATCAATCATGGATCAAAAATATTTTTTAAAACTAAAATATAACACAAATTTAAAAAATATAGTACAACTATTTACACAGCATTTACACTGTATTAGATATTATAAGTAATATATTACTGATGATTTAAAGTATATAGGAGGATGTGTGTAGGGTATATGCAAACACTACACCATTTTAAATCAGGGACTTGAGCAGCCATGGACTTCGGTATCCTTCGGGGTCCTGGAATCCAATCCCCCATTGATACTGCGGGATGACCATACATAAATGTGTGTGTGCATATGACATGCAAACTATATAAGCTACTTTTATGTTGTGTGCTGTACTTCTATATATTGTGTATATTATGAAACATATACAAGAAATTTTTAAAATATGCATAAATATAAATAGAAGTTCTAGTATTTTCTTCGTGCACACTGATAGATTGTCTCAGGCACCCCTCTAGAGGCCCAAAGCCTGACATCTGACATGCACTGAAAGGTGGCATCTCTTTCTCCAGCTCCATCCACACTGAGCAGAGGAAAAAAAAATACCAGCAGGGCCAACCACCAAAGATCTTTCTCCTTCTCTCATCTTGCAATCTTGCAATTCGGAGAGTACTTAACCCTTCTCCAGGGTCTCAAGAATATTTAACTCTAACATACTCAGAAATAACAAATCCTCAGCAAGCAGCAAATCCCTGGCAAGTTTAGAGACAGACCAAAATAGAAACAGGATATAACTGTTACTCTCTGGAGCCATGGAGATCTCTGAAACACTACTTGGTAAATCTGCAAAACTTGAGCTAGAATGAGGTTCACCAGATCAGTCTCTCAGGTGCCTGGAGAATGAAGAAACCCCAAGGTCTTAAAAATACTGCTTGTGCAAAAACCTCTAACAACTAACCAAAAAACTTAAGTTAGATCTAAAACAACGCTGTATGTGAGAGTACATGTACTAGCCAGTTGTTGGGGAGAGGCTTACCTTTAGTATTTCAGGTTCTTTGATATCCAGAGATCTTGTGTTCCAGTGGGGCAGATTTTTATGTAACTTGTGATATTTATGAGCACTTGGTGGTGTAAAAAACCAAATCATGCAAACCGCAGTCATGAATCCCAGGCCAATTCCCAGAAAGAGTCCACTCACGTAGTGGGGGAGGGGAAGGATGAGGTACGCATAGACACACATTACAAAGAAGCCCAGCGTCTTCACTGGTAATTCCGGGTGCTGCACGGCCGAGTCCGCCTCGTCTTCACTGTCAAGAACCACCGTGCCATCGTCCAGGAGCACCTCTGGCTTGAGAGAGAGATCTGTTGGCTTATCAACTTTACTCTCCCCCTCTATTTCCAAATCAAAGTCCTCAGTGTACAGCTCACAAAACTCTTCATCTTCTTTGCTCACTAAGGCAGACAAAGAACATTTCTCAAGAACTAGAGAGCTTGTCTTCAGGCCTAAATCCTTCAGACTGCTCCCCTGGGAACTTTTCAGTTCTACCTCTCTTGCGGGCTCATCGGTGGATTTTGGTTGGTCACTTCTGGGGATGTTGGAATCGCTTCCATTGCCGTCCTCCTCAGAGTCACCCTCCTCCTCCTTGATGCTATAGTTGTTATTGCTTTCCAAGTGCCCGTTCAAGCTGGACAGGTTGGAGAGTTCTGAAGCACTTGAAGATAAGGCTTTGGGCCTATGGCTGCCGCTTTCTTCCCCTATAATTTTACTAAGAAGCTGAAAAGGCTCATATATGACTTCTGAAAGGCGACGTTTAGTGTCTTCAATTTTAGCCTCCATTTCGGGCACTTTAAAAAAGGAGCGAGTATCGGAGGGAGAAGTCAGTGGGGAAGAAGGTGCAGTTTTGGAATCTCCACCTGTGTTTCGGGGCTGCGTGAACTGCTTGAACAGGTGTAAATTCAGTTTGGAGTCAGGTGGCTTGTAGGACACAGAATCTGACTCCTGCCGGGAAGTGTCTGTGGACAGGGACTTGACTAATGTCTTCATCAAGTGCCTGTGCCTTGGGGGATGTGGGGATTCTTTTGGCTCCACCTCAGTTGACAGGGACTTCACAAGGCTCATGAAGGGTTTTGCACTGGAAAGGGCGGAGGTTGAGGCACTGGATGAGAGGATAGGAGACTTGGAAGGAGAGGACAATGGAGAAGAAGAATTGGTTTTCTGCTCAGAAAGGGATGACACACTGGGAGAACTAGCTAAGGGCCCTGATGAAGATGACCCTGGGGACAGAGCCAATGGCACTGTACTTAATACCTGTGCTGCCAGAGGAGGGGACTCCAACAGCTTTACAGTGTTCTCGGAGACGGGCAAAATGGCAGGGGCCTGGGACACGGACAGTCCATCTGCCAGGATGGGCAGGGCAGCAGGGCCAGCAGGGTCATGGCCACCTTGGGGTTCAAAACAGAGGTCTTCCTTGGCTTCGAGCCCGGTTACAATGCTTTGGTCATCCAGCCCCTCCTCAGGGTACTCCCTGAACTCCTCCTCCTCTTCCTCCTCCTCCTCCCCAGATGCCGAGAAGTGAATGGCGATGGTATCTCGGGACACGGACCTCTGCACGTGCACTTTGGGGGCTGATGGTTTTGGCATGTCAGTGGTTTTCTCGGCATGGCGACCATTCAGACTTGTCATTGCCGGCTTCACAAGGGCTCAGGCTCTGTGAAAACAGCGAGAAAGCAGAAGTCAGAGAGCAGTTTCTCTCCACAGGAGACACCATCATTTGCAGAGAGGAGCCCAGATGAAGCTCAGTTTAAGTGGTGATTATGCTTTTACTTGGCAGATGTCCACTGTTTTTCACTTCAGTGGGTTTAATGGTTTAACTTTCACTAGATAAGCTCTAGTTAGGCATTCTCTTTTATGAGTAAACTACAGACCAGCGTATAAATGCCACACAATCTGTCTTGCTTCACAACACCTGAATAATCATTTCCTCTCTTTTAACTGGCTCATTTCGATCAGCAGTTCTCTGATTTCAACTCTTGAAATACCTAAACAATAGATGTCACCAGCATTACTTCAGAAGTCCAACAGGATGAAATGCATTATCCTGGTGATTTTGAGGACCTTGGAACAAAAATTTCACCAGGGGGTTTCTAGCTATAAAGAGCTAACCCAGGAGGGGCACTGCTTCCACTACAATTGTCACAGCAATCCTAACGATTATGTGGCTTGGTCTCCCACTAACACTCACACTATCTTGCCATTGCAAATAAGTAGCAAAGTATCCAAGTGTGGAAATCTGTAAACTCACTGCCACTGGCTGTTGGTTTCTTTATTCCCCAAATGGTAGGTACCATGAGGCCAGAGTATTTAGGCAGCCATGAACACATGGCCATGTTTTGGCGCTTCAGGTTAAAGCAAACTTATTTTAAACTAATCCAAGATTTAAATGGCAGGAAAATGAAGTTATCATTGCTGTGACACACCACCAACCAACAACTCTACCAAGGGCTGAGGGTGAGAGACATGGAAGCTATGCTTTCTGTTCTCCTGGAGCTTAGATGGAGAGAAGACAAGAAGCCTGAAAAGCTGGGCAGCAAAACAAGATGCCGAGCCCACCTGTGACATCTAGTACATTCCACCTCTCCTTATTCACTATGGCCCATTTACTGGGCACCAGGCATCATGACAGGCCTTACTAGATGGAAATTAACACCACATCCTGGACAGTGACCCTATCAAAAGAGCCAAAACACAGGGTGGACTTCAGCAGTTCTGAGGAGGGTGAGACCAGTGTGGGAGGTGGGACACCCACCCAGTCTTTAGAACTGATGGGTGGGTTGTGCTAAACAGGCATGATCAGGAGAAGGGAATGGACAAGGGCATGAAGATGGCAGGGGCAGGGTGTGTGAGGCTACCTGGCTCTACTCTGCCCCCAGGACAGAGGGTGGATATGGGGAGCAGGGGAAGCTACTGGGACCAGAGAGGCACCGTGGGGCAGTGGAAACAGCACCAACCCTGGGCCCTGGAAATAGGGCTTCTGGTACATGCTCCTTTCCAGCTGACTCTGTGGGACCTTACACAAGCCATGGGCTCTCTGGGTCTTAGTATCTTCATCTGTAAAATGGGGCATCTAGGACAGGAAACTTGGAAAGAGAAGACAACGGGGAGGAACCTGAACTGGTTTTCTGCTCAGAAAGGGATGAGATGACACACTGGGAGAGCTAGCTAAGGGCCCCGACAAAGACAACCCTCGGGACTTAATACCTGTGCTGCTGGAGCAGGAGATTTTGAACAAGCCATGGCCTCTCTGGATCTCAGTATCTTCATCTGTACAAGGGGGCATCTAGTGCCTTTCCAGATCTAAACCCCTGTACGTTCATGTTTACAGGTGCACACAACCCAACATAATGCACTTACAAGTAACCTACCACAGACAATCAACATTATGTTGTTTGCTTATTTCTTTATTTTGAAGAGCTCCTACATTTAAGTCCTCTGCCAAATATTCATGTTCAAAATGCCAATCACTGACGCTACCATCAAGAAAACACAAAACTGGACGGTGGGGTGGGAAACAGTGACCCTGGATCACAAGGAGGAGAATATACTCCAACGATGACAAGAATTACAATCCAAGGGCCCGGCCACAACATGGACACATCTGAAGCTATACGTTTTCGGTACCAAATACTTGAGAGAAATTACTTTCATTCCAACTTTAACACAGAGTTTTGCCCATGCTTATTCACGACCCTCAGCCTTTCCTATCTCTGCTGGATCCAGGAAAAGAGAATAATCTCTAACCACCAACAAAGGAATTGAAATCCAGGAACTGGTGGCAGCTAGAAAAACACAGTCTCGGATCCAGAATAATCCTTCCCTGTTATCTTTCAGCTAACAGGTTTGTAGGCTTAGTAAGAATAAAAAATACCAGAAACAACACGTTTTTCATTTAACTGTCACCCTACTTTCGTAAGGGTAATTTAAAAAGAAAATTATAGAGGTAATTGTAAAAGAAAGTTTGGTACTTGATAATTCTCAGTAGGCTGAAAAATAAACTCATTTAAATTGCTTTAATAACATAAAGGATGGTATGTAAGGCTCTGCTGTTCTGAAGCTGCTTCACCAGTAGCAGCGGCTGCAAGTGAAGGCAATGGTTGGCACGAGGCCAAGTACAAAGTGCACAATTTTGAGGCTGAATGGAATGAGTGGTCCTCTGTAACTGAGGGTGGGATGGCCTGGGAATCCAAGGGCAAAGTCATGCCCAGCCCAGAGCCAATGGCTGAAAACAGTAGTGCATCCAGAAGCCTGTGGTCTTAGCAGCAAGGCCAGGCCCCATGGAACAAAAAGCTGGCATTTGCTCAGGAAGCAGAGTTATTCTTTGTGCAGGGGCCACCAGGGGCCTGCTTGCCCAATCCTCCCCCAAACAGTCACGTTCCCTGACTTGCCTGTTACAGAGACCTCTGCTGACCTTTGACCAGGCTGTCACAAGGTCTGTGTCAGCCAATGGGGCCCAAGCTGGGCCCCCTGGAGAGGTGGGTGCCAGGCAGCCTGATGGGGGCCAACTATCGTCAGTCTTTCCCAGGGTTCAAGCAGTCGAAGTAAATGCCCCTAGACCCACACTGACAAAAGCCTGGCTCTCCTCCCTAGATTTTTACTGAAATAAGCCACGTGAGGCCAGACTGCTAGAGCATCACTACTATTCTTTAAATACAAGAAAATCTCTAGGCCTCTGTTTGTTTATCTGTAAAATGAGGAAGGGTAGATCAGATAAACAAAGGCTGCTTCTGGGACCAAAACTGCTGGATAATCGAGTGTACTACAACCAGAGTCCATGGTTTGGGTTCTAGACAAGCCATCAAGTAGTCACACCCTCCTCTTCCTGGGGACCACTCTAAGCCCCCTTCTCTCTGGCTGGCTGCCAGGGCCAACACAGCCGACCCTCCCCAGTCTCAGCCTTGCAGGACAGCTGAGGCCAAGAGGAAAGAGCACCCAACTGATACCCAGGGAGATTACGTGGCTTGTCCAAGGCATAGCACTGAGTGACTGTGGGAGGACCGTCAGACATGGGCTTCCTGACACTGAGGTCCAGACACCGTTCCGCCGCAGGAGGCTGCCTCCCCAACCGTGTCACACACACTCTTTATTCCTGCTTTGTCCCAGCCTTGGTACCTGCCCTCTGTGCTCTGTCAGACAGCTTGCCCAGAGCTAAGATCTTGGTTCTGAACAGCCAGCATGTGACCAGTCACACTGAGAAATGAAGGGTCTCATTATTCATCTGTCAATCTGCCACCATAAAAAATGACCAGCCTTCTGCCCTCTACTTCTGAAACTCAATTATACCTAAGCTCAAAAAATGAGACAAGCTTTTCTATGGCCCTTGGGAAGTGAAATGCCAAAAAAGGAAATTTCCTCCTCAACAGACTCTTTTTCCAAAGCTGCCAGCAGACCACAAGACCTCAGGTTTTAACACTGACCCCTGCGTCTTGTGAGGGGGGTGTCTACAGCTCCTGTTGTCACTGTTCCCCTAGTATGACTTCCTGCCAGAGACGTGTTTAAGCAAAAGGCTGACATGATCAAAGTGGTGCTAAAGATTAATCACATCCAGTCTCAGAAAGGATGGGGGTGGCAGAGGCAACGTGGAAAAACAGCTCAGGGGTCTGGTGTCGAGGAGGGCAGGCTCCACTATCAGGCCCACCATTCTGCCCAACACAACTAACAACGAATACAATTTTTTTTTTTAATCTTCTGAAAAACTCTGACACTTTGGCAACTAAGCAAAGAATAATAAGGTGAAAACTAAGGAAAATGGGAACCCAGAGAGATGAACTCTAGAGAAGCCACCTTGCCCACAAAGCACTGACCAATCCTGGCAAATGGCACTTTCATTTTAACGACCTCATGAGCTGAAATCAACATCCAGCGCTGGTGGAGGTGAAGCACTAACTGGAGATTCTTCCTCAAGGAGCTGGGACTCCAAAGGGATATAGCCCCTACGTATCAGGTGAACCAGAAGCAAACCAGCCCTCACTTAGGTTGGAGGCCCCAGGTTTACCCCCTCTGAGAGATCCAAGGAATCTCAACCACAAACCTCCCTCAAGGTGGTCTTGGACCCCTTGAATACCCCCAGGGGCCTAGCAGAAGCAAACACAAATCCTCTCCCCACGAATGCACTTTCATCTGAAGCCTCAAGTTATTCCTAGAAATACTTTTTCAAATCGAAGGAATAGCAGGGCACATAATCAATACCTTAATCGATACCTTATCAAAAGTAACCAAGCAGTCAAGGAAGCAAGACTGAGGATCAGCAGAAGTAAAAGATGACAGAGAAACAAAGACTTCAGATAATGGAATTATCAGGCCCAGGCCAAAAAACAAGTATGCTTCAAGATGAGTTTACAATATCTACAGGAAGAATTACAGGCAAGCAGACCAGATTGCAGCCTACGCATGAGGTAACAAATGCCTATTAGATGAGAGGGTTGGACATGAGGCTGGAAAAAGAGAACAGATGGAAAGAAATGGAAAAGAATGGAATAGGACCAGATGGAAGACTAGACGACTGAAGAAAACACAAGGCAGAGTTCAGATTGCCTCAAGGTGCTGCAGACATGAGTCCAGCCTCTGTGAAGGCAGCCAGGGGAGAGGAGGGAGTGTGGCAAGTAGGTAATTACCCCCCAAAAGCATCCACATCCTAATCCCTAAAACTGTGACCATGTTATTTCCCACGGCAAAAGGGATTTTGCAGATGTGATTAAGTATCTTGACGGAAAGATTATCCTGGATTAACTGAGTAGGCCCAATGTAATCACAGGGTCCTTAAAAGATGGAAGAGGAGGGCAGAAGCCTCAGAGAAGGAGATGTGAAATGGAACCAGAGGTCAGAGTGACACAAAGAAGGGGCAGGTGTCAAGGAGTGTGGGCAGCCTATAGAATGGAAGAAAATATTTGAAATCATGTATCTGATAAGGGGTTAATATCCAGAATATATAAAGAACTCTAACAACTCAGCATAACAAGATAACCTGATTAAAAAATGGGCAAACCATGTGAATAGACAATTCTCCAAAAAAGATATTCGAATGGCCAACAAGTATATGGAAAGATGCTCAACATCGCCAATTATTAGGAAAATGCAAATTAAAGCCACAATGCACTTGACCAGCCTTAAAAAGCAAAAACCACAATGAGGCATCACCTCACACCCATTAGGATGGCTACAGTTAAAAGAAGGAAAAAAGTGCTGGCAAGGATGTAGAGAAACTGGAACCCTTGTGCACTGGTGGGGAGACTGTAAAATGGCACAATTGTTAAGGAGAATCCTTAAAAAGTTAAAAATAGAACTACCATATAATCCTTCAATCCCACTTCTGAGTATATATCCAAAAGAATTGAAAGCAGGGTCTTGAAAAGACGCATGCATACCCACATTCATAGAAGCATTATTCACAATAGCCAAGAGGTGGACGCAGCCCAAGTGTCCATCAACATGTGGTATGTACTATGTAAAAAATGGAATATTATTCAGCCTTTAAATGGGGGGAAATCCTGTCATATGCTACTATATGGATGAACCGTGAAGACAGTATGCTAAGTGAAATAAGTTAGTCCTCAAAAAACAAATACTATATGATTCCACTTACATGAGGTATCTAAAGTAGTCAAATTCATAGAAACAGAAAGAAGAATGGTGGTTGCCAGGAGCTGGGGGTAGAAGGAAACGGCGGGTTGTTGTTAATGGATATAGAGTTCAGTTTTGTAAGATGAAAAAGTTCTGGAAATTGGCTGTACAATAATGTGAATACACTACACTTAACACCACTGAACTGTACATTTAAAAATGGTAAGATGGTAAAATTGTGCTATTGTGTATTTTACCATAATTAAAAATAAAATTAAGCCAGGCACAGTGGCTCATGCCTGGAAATCCCAGCACTTTGAAAGGCCAAGGCAAGAGGATTGCTTGAGGCCAGGAGTTGAAGACCAGCCTGGGCAACACAGTGAGACCCAGCCTCCACAAAAGAAATAGAAAAATTAGCCAGGCATGGTGGTGCACGCCTGTAGTCCTAGCTACTTGGGAGTCTGAGGCAGGAGGATAGCTTCAGAGCCCAGGAGTTTAAGGTTGCAGTGAGTTATGATCAGGCCACTGTACTCTAGCCTGGGCTAGAGCGAGCCCTTAACTCAAATAAATAAATAAAATAAAATTTTAAAAATTTAGCTCTTCAAAACTTTACAATGAAATAATTTCACACTTCGAACTACTTATCATGCTAAATAAAACAATTCTATTCAAAAATCTTACGTTGTTCTTTAGTGTTTACAATATAGTGTGGTTAAGTTCTAAGACAACAGATACGAATGTATTCATGTTCCCATACTTTTAGGGGAGAAAAGCTACTTAGAGTCATATGCTATCTGAAACATTAGTCAGGTATGTTTTTGGAAAGCAGGATGTCTCAAACTGTTCTGCCAAGGGGTCTTTCCTAACGTTTTCACCATAATTCTCCATTAAGGTTACTATCCCGATAAAGAAGTTCATCTCTCTCCCTAAGAGAGAAAAGTCTCTCTCCAGAATTTACATAGGCTATTCTATCCAGTCTACAAATAACAAACAAATCAATGGCTTCCATCTAACTCGAACTTGTAAAAAACAAAGGCCTCCAACAGGAGCTGAATGCCCTCCCTATCACAGACTCTATGAGCCATGAACATCAGTGGAATCAGAGTGAGAATACCAAATGTCAATGAAGTTTATTTTATTTTTAGACACCCAAAAAGGTTATCATTATTAAGGCATAAAAAACCAATCAACAATAAATCAGACTGTATAATGAAAAATGAGAACATTTCAAGGCTCAATGTTGGCATTTATTAACTCAGAGATAATAACCTCTCTGAATCTGGTTTTTGTTTTTTGCTTTTTTCACTTTGGTCTAATTTTCTACTAATAACTCCCTTCCTATCCTCAGCTGTATTTGAAACAATTCAATCCTGTGGTCCTACAATCAGAGCCATAAAAAGAGAAGATAGTTCCTTCCAGGTCACTCGATTATCACCAACTCGTGCTTGGTCCTCCCATACTAGGCCAAATACTAACGTGGAAATTATTATTATTTATTTCTAATTCATATACTAGAGTAGAGGAAGTACTGAAGGAAGGAAGGAGAGATGGGGGAAGGCAAGGAAGGAAGAAAGCAATTTTGACTGAAAATGCAACCAGCTTCCAGATATAGAGACACGGTAGTAATACAGCAGCTTAAGAGGCAAGCCTGGTTTGGTATGTGCCTCATTTCTCAGGAACATCTCTAATCCATCAAGGTCATTATTAACATTCTTTGTCTTTGTAAAATTCATCCTGTTAGACATTTGCTGCCTCTGAATAAGCTTGCTTTTGGACATTTGATGTATAAGTACCATCTGCTAGGTTAGGCTGTGTCAGTCAGTGGTTTCAATCCAAAACTTCTCTTGGCTAAGGAAAAAAGGCAAGCTGAATTCTATTGCAGAAGATGTCTTAACACCTCTTATCTGTGCATTTTTTAATAGGAGTTGCTTTGTAAAAAGGGGGAAAGAGGCTATAAGATCGTATTTTTCTGTCTTGATGCCACAGAGGAAAGAGTGAATCTGGTCAAAACCAACCACAGGAAGCTCTGATTTAGTCTAAAAATCTCTCAAGTACACCTTAATAGCTATCCCTTGATTCATTTAAATTCAGTGAAGCAGTTGAGAATTGCCAGCAGCCATTCTAATCTGTTAATACTCCACATCACAAACAAAAATCAATATTGACATCATAGATAATGAACTAGCTCTAGCCTTAGTTTCATCTCAAGAAAAGAAAAAGAAAAAACAAGACTGCTTTCAGCACTGGCAAGAAACTCAGAATTTCTTTCCCATTAGCTACTAT